>PVKS010007426.1:45825-73233 GCA_004027875.1 Aplodontia rufa
CACATATGTGTTTCGCCCAAGTATCTGGTGCAATCCATCAAAAGACTAATAAAAACACAGGTCCACACTCACTTGACGCACGTATTCATTTTTCCTATTCTTTTCCTGCATGTTCTGTGTGGCTGATCTACTAATCTTACTCATGCGGAGTAAACCTGGACTCAGGAAAAATGCCAGGCCTGATTAGCAAGTCAGGTGAGAAAATGACCTCTGAACACTTTCATTTCAATAAGCCTTTTATGCTAAGGAGCCGGGCAAGAGTGGGAGAGACATCATCATGGAAGAGCAAAAGATACATGAATAATGGTGAGATTTCTTACATTAAGGCCTGTGCTATCTGTGGCCAGAATGTCACTGGGTGAAAGTTATTTAATTACTTTGTTCTGGAAACCCAAGCCTTTTTGGTTCAAAAAAAGGCATTTATAAAGCCTGTGGGAATTAAGATAATTAGCACATATCCCATTATTCAAAAGCTCAATTCTGTGAGACTAAATAATTATAAAATTCAAGTCAGAAATGACTCGACTTTTTTTTTAGTACTGTGACTGGTGAACAGCCTTTTTTTTTTAAATTTCTTTTTAAGATGGAAACCTACCCATTTGAAAACAGAAGTTGTTAACTTGCTCCTTGAATTTAACATCTGGTAACATTTTCATCTTTCGCAAACTAGTAAAATGTTATAGTATTTTTGACAGTGGGAGTTCAGTGCCAGAAGAAATTTTATCAGTACAAAGAGACTACAAAATAGGTTTCTTACTGGGCCACAGGGTTTCCTTAATCCTTATCTTACAGCATAAAAAAAGCGCTGCGGGGAAGGTGCTATTTGCCTATAATTTCTCTAGGAATTAATTTAGAGAGAACTTAATGGCAAAGAATGGGATACAACTATTCCCATATACTGTGTTAATGCACAGAATGAAATCTGCTCTGCCTTAATATTTTAGTTATTGAAAGACTTTATGAGTACAGCTACTTCATTAGAATCCCTTGCCCCTCTTATTCCATCGATTACATCTATCTTTTAGGGGATTGCATTTATCATTCTTTGATTTAGTTTTCAACATTAATTTTTTTTTTAAAGAAAGAGGGACAGTGAGAGAGAGAGAGGGAGAAAAAGAGAATCAACTTTAGTTTTTCACGTAGCTTTCCTTGCTCTGACAATTCATTGTGCACATGGTGCTGGGTTTCAAACCCCCTTCCTTGCACATGCCAGGCCGGCAACGCAACCACCAAGCCAATGCTTCACCCCCAATGTTAATTTTTAATACCATGTGATATTCAAAAAGAAACAGTAAATATTAACATCAAAATTTTAATGTGGAAAAATGAAAACACTGAGGGGGCCAAGTAAATATCTTGGGATGCTTGGCACACGCATTCCGAATGAAGGGAACTGTTTGCAGAATTGGTCACAGAGCAGAGCAGTGTAGACAGCCCATGCCATGCCCATAGGAAGCTGAATTTGTATTCTGGTTCTTGCCATTACAAATTATGGAGACTTTCTCAAGTCCTCTAAAGTTGCAGTCCTTCGTTTTCCCACTGTATAACTTTGGAAATAAGATGTGAGTGTGAAGATAATCTATGAAAAGCACCTAGCACATTGCCTGGCCCATATTCCAGCTTAATAAAGCATCTGTGATTTTTTTTATCCTGTAGGGGCACTGTATGAAATTTCAAGTGGCAGGAATTATTTTAACATTTCATCCTCCTTTTAAATTTGAGCAAAAAGAAATGAGAAGCACATAGGCACATGTGCACTCACTCATGAAGTAGGTTTTCATTTGACCACGATTGTATAAAATGAAACATTGGTCAGAATATCAAATCCTCTGTATACAAATAAATTATTCATCAAGGACTTAGAAGCACAGATTACATCTCTGAGGACGAGAAGGGTCATGCCCAATACATGTTCTGATTAAAAAGTTCTGGCTAGTCCTGATTTGTCTGTGAAATTATAGAAATAACATATGGGCCAGAAAAACAACTAGTACCTTTCCAAAAGCAAAACAAGCAAAAACTATTAAAAATGTAAGCTAAAGAAAAATAGTGGCACTGCCATCAAAATGTTCTCTGCAGTACCCACAGGAAAGGGAAGTAAATTATATGAATAGCTGCCGTGTATAAACAAGAATCTTTTTAACTTTTTTGGTAATTAAAATAACATTCTTGCTATGTGAATTGAAGGTCTACTATGTGCCTGGCACATGGTAAGTTCTTTTCATACATGGTCATACTGAATCCTCACAACAGAAGGAATAGGAAGCTTAGAAAGGGTAATAATTTGCCCAAAATCTTAGTTATACAGAGAAACATACAGCATGGGCCTTCTATCAGGCCTCTCTGACTATATAGTGCAGACTCCTTCCCAATCTCAGAAATGGATTCTGAGAGCCATTTTTTAAGGCTCTGTAAAATTAGAACAACTAAGATATTACAGAAAAAAACATCTTGAAGAAAAGTATCTGGAATTTTCTTATGAAGTAGAGGACAAGGTACTTACATTCTCACAATTTTGTACACCACAACACAAGATGCCTATTCAATAAATGAAAAACTTGAAAATGTACACTTATGTTTGAAAATGCAATAGACAAGGACTACAGTGTGAAATATTCACTCCAAGAACATAAGGCTCTAAGGCGAAGAACGGCAATCGATAAAGTTAAACTTATCTCTAGAATGTCATAGCAAAAGCAATGATACGGCTTGAACCCAAAGCTTTATCAGAGCCATAGATTTATAATGACAAATCCCTTACATCAATAAGAGTGAAACTTCACTCGCTGATTTCACAACACAAGATGGAAAAGTGTTTGTCTTTCAAGCCTTGAGTAGCGGGAAAGGGATAAAGAAAATTCTTTATGCTAAAAAGTTGAGAAATCACTGCCCCTCGACTGTTTTGTATCAGTAATGTCTCCTCCAAGAGAAGGAGCAGGGCAGAGTGGTCCCTCCCACCCCACCTTCAGTGGATGAGTCCCTCACTTTGAGTGAGTTATTTAACCCCCATAAGGACTAAATGATTTATAAAGTATCTAGAACACTACCCAGGCCAGAGTAGATTAGTGTTTTATTAAATGCACCTTTTAAGTTCCATGTTTAAATAGAAATAATTGCATTGTAGATAATAATAATTGAAATTTACGGGTTACTTACCACATGGCAGGCACTGAAATAAATTAAATGATTTTGTGTATTTAAATTCTTTTTTTTTTTCAGGGCTGAGGACCGAACTTGAGGCCTCAAGCTAAACACGTGCTAGGCAAGCTCTGTATTTAAATTCCTGCCATAAGGTTTAGAGGTAAGAACCAGGTAAGAAGAGTGAGGTTAGAGAAATTAAATAACTTGCCAAGGTCACGTGGCTGGTAAAATGTGGAACTGAGAATCTACCTAGGCCATCTGGCTCCAGAGGTTGCATTCTTTATTAGAAAACTGAAAACTATTCAACTAAATACAGGGAGGAAATCTCATCATTAAAGCACTAGGGAAATTGGTTTATAATAAGTATCAAGTGAGTCCTTAAATAAGCTTATTTTTAAATTAATCATCACAGAGAAACATCTTATGTATCTTTAGTTCTATAGGAATGTGTGTAGATTTAATTTGTCAAAGACCATTCATTTGAGCCCCAAATATATATTCTAACTCTTACACTTTAATATTGATTTATGTTGCTATAAACAGACAAAAAAAAAAAGAACCACATAGATTAACCATGCCCTAATTATGTTAGCTTTGCTCCCTATAAGAACTTTCCATCTTACTTATCAGCTTTATACCGAACAGAAGACAACCCCTTCTACTCTTAGTTATTCTCATGCTGCACCCTTAGAAGTCCACAGATAATAGCTATCGCATATTGAAATCTATCATGTTCTATATATTGTGGTAGCCCAAGGCCTCCCAAATCATATAGAGATAAAAATGTTCTATGGGATATAATTGGATGAACCAAGGAAAACAGTAAGTCCTGCCACGCAAGTAAGCCGGCGTGTTTAACTGTTAACCAGGTTTTCTGTTTTTACTGCAGCGTTTCTCAGAGCTCTTACTGTACATGCCAAAGTGTATGCTATGAACCTCTGAGAAGGGGATTTAGCAAAGTGGCTTTTCCCAAGTTTATTTGACCATGGAGACTTCAGTTGTTAAGAGCATAGATTTACTTCTCTTGAAGTTAAGTGATCTCCAGAACACACTTCAGTACATGAGACTTTTATATGACCTCCGTTTTACACATTACATTTTTAAAAGACAGATAACATTGTCTTTGTTGTGCAGCAGAAACTAATGTTAGAGCTGAACCATCAAGTGTCTTGACTGAGGTGATAATTGTCATGTGTTTGTGGCAGGATTCAAACTCAGGTCTGACTCAGTGCAAATTGTCCTGCTCATTCCACCATGCCATGCTGTTTGTCCCATGAAAAAAATGAAGCCAGGCACTCCCAGAGGCAGGCTGGGCTCCCCAACTTTCTGCCACCAAGAACTTACCACCAGCATCCACCCAACATCTCCATGAATAGAAAATGAATCACTATAGACTTTGTTTTCTTCTTTCCTCTTCTTCCTTCCCCTCTGGTGAAATAAATATACAATAGATCTTATGTCTGACTCTGAGATGAATGATTCTGGGGAAAAAGAACACAACAAAGTTCTGAGTACCAGGTCATGAGTACAAAATCCCTTCCAAAGACACCACGCCTTCTCAGATACATTGAAGTATAGACATAATTTCTCTCTGGAAGACAGTGGGTCCTTTGGCTTGACTGAATCCTAGCAGTGATTCTTCCTACTAGTGAGGAAGTTGAGGTGGCCCAGAATACAGTCCAACATCATTCCCAAGTTCAGGAACCATCATTTTAACTATCACAGTTGAATGTGTCCTCTTACTATGGATATTGCTTTTCCTTCTTTAGAATAAATAAAAGTAGCCCTTCCCTTTTCTAATGTGCCTATAAATGGACTATTTTACACATACGTAAGAAGAATCACAGAACTGTTTAGTTTACTCTAATACTATCACCCAAACGTTGCTTCTTTCTACAACATTCATCCTCTCATTTAATGTTATAAAAGTTACAAATTAACTGAGCTTGTACTTTATACTAGATGGTTTCGCCACTCTTTTTTTTAATCCTCACAACCCTACAAAGCACAGAAGGAAAAAGAATTTCCTAATGCCTCTAAGTGAATTAGTCTAGTATTTAACTCAGTTGTGAAATAGTTAATATTTGACTCCAATCTCCTTTAGTCCAATCCAGGATTTTTATGCTTGCTTGTTAGAGGGGAAAAAATTACATCTTAAACTTTTGCACAAATTAAAAATGTTAAACAGACTGAATTTTTTCTCTAGTGAAGCAAACCTTATCATTTCCATACTACAGGTACCATTATTCATTTTTGGTAACTGTTAATATCACATGAAATTATTCAGAGAGTCTGAACCATCCGCACAGTCTGGGTACCTAATGTTTCTATACCTCAGCTCTCACCTATGTTTTCACTGTATTTACTTGGGTCAAATCGATGCAGTCCTTTGTGAACTGCAAGGTAACAAGAACCAGACCCTAAACATTATGTAATAAAATAAATCATTTTCCCTTTCTGTTCTGTTCTTGTCCCATACAGCTAACATGGCGTCACCTTATAAGGAGGTGGCATTTCTTGTTTTCTACCCCGATCTGTACCGAGCTTCTTAAATTTTTAAACATAAAGTCTCTTGGAATTCGGTTGGGAGTAAAGGCTGGGAAAACAGTTAAGCAACCAAACTAAGCACAAATCATTTACCAAACTGCTCATTTTTGGGTTATTGTTTAAATGTGTAGATTCACAATACAGAAAAGAATCAGAAAACAGAAAGCCTGTATGTCCTTAAAAGAAAGCAGTCAAAATATTTGAAAATACTTTTCCAGCATACGCTTGTGCTTCATGTTTTACTGTATTGATGTGTTTGCATCGTATTCATCATTATGTGAATATAAATGAGGGGGTGCTTTTCCATAACCACAATTGTTGACATCTGCACATTTTTGGCAAAAACATTATCCAACGAAGCTCCTTTCTTCATCTGCTGATGTTAAGTTTAAGGAATAAAAGATGTAAGTCAACATGGTGTTTGAACTTGTTCAAGTGGGAGGAGAGAGAAAATAGCTGAATTCAGCCACAACCTGATGAAAAGTGTGTGTTCTGGATCATTCAGGTAAAAAACTACATAAAAATAGTAAAGGTAATTGGGAGAAGAAAGAAATGGGAAATACAGAGAGAAGCCATAGTTTTCAACAAGAGATTTGAACAATTCTCGCTAGCAGCTGCTTATTTGACTAATAAATCCCCCTGTTCTGAAGATTAATGGCCTTTTAAACAAAAATTCCTTTTAAATAAGTCCATATCCAAATATAAATGCTTCTTAATTAATAATGATCTTTTCTTCAGAAAACATTTGTGCCATTAATGGGACTCTAACTTGAAATACATAACTAACATATTTTCAGATCCAAAGGAGACTTGTTGATATTATGACAACTGATAAACACAGGAGAACAGAATGGATTACTATCAAGAACATTCCCTAAATCACATACACATGAAGAATAAAACACATCTTCAGGAGAAAGAAAATGAAGATTGTGATATTTCAAATGAAAGTGTAAAATGTTCCTATTTTCTTCATAGGAAAATATTTTTTCAAAGAATGAGAAATGGATAGATGAAAGCAAGTATAAGATAAGCAGTGAGGTAAACAATTTTATCTTCTTATAGAATTTAGTAAAAACAACATTGATTTCTAGGATGTCAACAAGTTCTGCAGTGACAGGTCACGTTCCTTCAGTAGGGATACTAAAAAGCATCTTAGATGGAGGTGCCAATTTTGTGAGTTGCTTGGGAAAATAAAAATCAAACCCAACTCAAACAATAAAAGGGAGAAGAAGGAGGTAGAGATGAAACTTTTAGGGTAAATAGAAAGACATGCTTTCCAGGGAGCAAATCTGCTGTGGAAAATGGATATATACCATGAACCTAAGCTAAAGGACTCTTCACTTTCAGGGATCCTTCTCAGATCTAGGGTGGTAACCCAGAGGTATTCACATTGTGCTATAAATTTTTTGTAATTTGCAAAAAATTCACTATTTTAACCATAATCATGATTATGGGCTCTTTCCACTACAACTTTCCCTCTTCTCCATTTCATCTTCTTGTTAGGTAGCAAAGGAGAGGCTCTGGGCTTATTTAGTATAGAACTGAGCTCAGGGAAGCTGAGTTGGGGGTATATTTAATTTGCAGTATCAGTCCATATCAAATCAAGAAATAGAAGTGACACAGTAACTTAAGGAGGGAAAACTTGAAGAATTATTACCTATAAAAATGAACCAGAGAAAGAAGGGGTTCACTGGGAAGAAAAAGAACTACAAAAGAGTTCAGGATGGGTGGGTGGAAGGGAGAGCCCCAGTTGCTAGGGCTGAGAGAGAGTGCTGAGATCCAGACCCTGCTGGAGAGGGCATGGCTCCTTGAATGGCAAAGAAGTCCCCAAGGTCTGTGCAGGTGGAGAGTGCAAGGAATCGACCGCTAGGGTCCCAGGGAGGGCTCCTCCTGGGGAGGCATCTCACTGGAGGCTTTCCACTCTGAAATGTACTCATGCTGGGTGCTGCAGGCCACTCTGCGGGGCAAGGGCTTGGAACTGAGAAGCTGGCAGAGCAGTGGGAGCCTGGCTTGATGAAACCTTTGCTGATGAGCCAGGTGCTGAACAAACTACCCATGGGGCATTACAGAGGCAGGAAGCAAAGCCCTTTCCTCCTGTAATGTCTTTCCAGTGCCCTCGACTATCAAAGCTCAATATTGTGACAACTGACCCAGGAAAAATATAAAGAGCCTAGATCCTCTTTATAGGGCAGGCAAAGAATTTACAGCTGAGAAGCCATAAATTAACAACTAGCAGTCAATCCCTTTGACTCTTCAGCTTCTGTACATAGCTTTATTCACCTTTAAATCTAACTCTAAACTGACCATTTTCTATGCTTTTCTCTAAAAGTTTTCCACAATTATGTAAGCTTCAGGCCCACTCAAAGTTGAATCTACCCTTTTGTTGATGAAATAGGCAAAGATTGATCTTGTGACTTGCCAAATATTTTAATATTTTACATATTTAAAATCAATATTTTTATATAAACATTTACATTTCAATCTGAGACTTATGCTGTTTTGTCATAAGACAATAAAAGTAAATATAAAGCTTCTCGTTATTATGGAAATAGACCATCAGCAAATATTACTATGCTTTTCACTGGGATCAGCTCATTAAATTCCTTGTGTTATAATGGGTATATTTCTTTTAAAATATCCTAAAATTGTATTTAAACTTAAATTGGAAAATCTTTTGTGTACACAGACCCCCACAAGCAGGTTTGTATAATATTTGTAATCATAGATTTGCACATTTATTTATTTAAATGAGAGAGAGAATGAGCGAGAGAGTGATTATTTTTATTTTTTCATCTAGTTTTTATTTTTCCTCCACCTAGTTGTATATGTGGTGCTGGGGATTGAACCCAAGTCCTCACATGTGCCAGGCAAGTACCCAACTACTGAGCCAACTCTCCAGACTATAGATTTGCATATTGATTTTTAAATTTTGTCCCAGAAGTTTGCATCAAGTGTCTTATTCTAAATGAGCTAGTATAGTATAACAGTTTTCTGACAGATTGAAAATAAAATGTCTTGAGTATAGGTCTTTTTTTCTAATTTACATAAATATGCTATATGAGAGACTGGTTGTGCTGAAGTATTTTGGTTATATGAGAATTCTAACTGAAGCTCAGATGCAAATTTAGTTCTGTGAGGTGTCAATTTGCAAGGCACTTGGAATTGGAGATAATCTTACCCCATCATGTTTGAGAAGGGAGAGGGGACACATATTGGCAACAGTACAGTATTTCTTCAGGAGGATCTTGCTGACTTCTTATTGAAAGATCATTTTTCTGGATCCATTAATAGATAACTTGGAAAAGAACTAATCTGTTAAATTCTAATAAATGTTAACTAAAACATTCAGGGAATAGGGTTAAAAATATTCAAGACAATGTGATCCAACTGGGGTATCAGTATGGATCCAGTATTGATTTTATTTAGTCTTGCTCTTCACATGTACATGTATATATGTTAAAAATGAATGGCTGATCTCCTAAAAATGAGTGTTTATATAGTACTATTATAAACAATGAAGTTAGTTCTGGCAGAACATAAGAGTTAAAAACCAAAGCTGACTAACAGCAGGAATGGTTTGCAGGTTGAGACTTAAGAAGCAGTGTGCTGCTGAGAGCTCTGAGAATAACATCAAGTGCAAACAGGAATGACAATGATTTTGTAACAGTGTAAAGTCTCAGACATCAACTTTAACTAAAAGACCATGAATGGATGTGAGGAACCAGTCGTTCTTTTAACCAAGGATTAATACAAGTTGCCCTATTATTTTAGCTGCATAACATGCACACATAATTGATAAAGCTCTTGATGGCATGCAGTTCTTGAAAGAGTCAGCTGAAAAGTCTCTTTCCCTACCAGAAAGCATTCTAATTCACATTAAAGATATGGGGAAGGGGAGTACCTCCTTAAGCCATTCGTTTCCATCTTAAATGCTAAGAATGGCACAAATTAGACTTCTTATACTTCATTTTTGTTTTTGACTAACTGAAAAATTGTAAAAGTTAGAAATTTTGCCATTTTGCTCTTTATTAATCTAAATTTTTTTATAGAAAGAGAGGGAAAAGGAGAGAGGGGGAGAGAGAGAGAGAGAGAGAGAGAGAATCAACTGTATTTTTTCATCTGGCCTTTGTTTCTCCAACACATAGTTGTGTATGTGGTGCTGGGGTTTGAACCTGGGTTCTTGTGCAGGCCTGGCAAGTGCTCCAACTGAGAGCCACTGCTTCAGCCCTGTTAATCTAGCTTTTAATTGACAAGTTATATATGTTCATGGACACAATGTGACATAAAGAATTTATCATCAATCCAATCTAGTCAATAAGATAGACTTTGCTTCTTTGCTTTGGAATTTCTCTTCCTTATCTGTTCTTTTTTGCTTCTACCCAATATAGCATTTTTAAATATCAAAGCATATATTCCTTTCCTGAATAATCAATGCCCCTTATTACCATTCTCGTTATTCAAATACAATGTGAATTTTTTCGTTGTCATTGTTTTGTGTGTGTGTGTGTGTGTTGGGTTTTGGGAAAGGTTTAATTTTCTTTTGTTTGGAGTTTTTATTTGAAACAAGTGTGTCAGTCACACATGAAATTTTACTAAATCAAACTGAGTTTGTAGTTGTAACAACTATGTTTTCTCTGCCAAGTTTACTACCTATTAAAATGTAGTCCTGTCCCTCCCAACAAATAAAAGTTTATCCAATATAACAGTATCTCAGAAGGCTTAGCTCACGAATGTTCAGCAGCCCAAGGGGCAGTGCAGTTAGGAATATGAATGCAAGTGACATCCTTGTGTACCAGTGGACAGGGAACTGTCAAGGATAAAAGAAGGAAATAAAGGTATTATTTTTTTAAAAAAAACTCTGGGATAAAAGAAGAATGATTTAATGAGGGGCTACTTGGTAAAGGCAACTAAAAAGAAGCTGAAATCAAGAGATTACTTCGTGTATCATAGGTCAAGAAAAGGTCATTTCAAAGAAGCTATCTATTACTGTTTGGAGTGAATGCGTTGGACCAGATGACATTTCAGCCTCCTTCTTTATGAGGAGCTCCTTGGAATGCAATCTGACCTAACTTGAAGGAAACATAAGGTGAGGTCAGTGGAGAAAAGGGGAGAAAGAGGAAACCAGAAAGAAGAAAGGAACGAGATCTGTAACTTGGAGGGAAATGGAACAAACTGGAATTAGGAGGAGAGACTAAAAGTAATGGGCCTATAAAGTACCAAGTATTATGCTAAATTAAATTGAAAAACAAAACTCTGACTTACAAATTGTCTTCTTTTATTTTCCTGCAATTAGCAACTAAGACTCCCAACTAGAAGAACTTATTCTAAAGGAAGCACCAACTTGAAACAGATGATACTTCAAAGATGCACCAAGACAACCACGTGTCCAGTCAGCACTGGCATCCCCTCCCACCCCGATCTCCTAGGTTCCTACGTGCACGGTTGAGGACAGAAAAAGGAAACCATTTGAGCTGTGAGGCGTCCATCTGACAGAGCATTTGGTGCCGATGGGTGGATGCTTCCGTTCCCCTCTCAAATCACAAGAGAACACGAGGGAAGTGACTGCTAACAATTAGGGGTGCAACAGAAAGAGGAGAGGAGCATCTTCTTCACTAGTTGGACATTTCCTTTATGATGGGTTCGTTACTCTACTCCTGCACCTATTTGAGTAAAGAGGAAAAAGGACAGAATGAGAGATGCAGCAGAGGGAAGGAAGGGAGAGGACAGCTGTATGGCATACTGCAAATCTACAGTAGTTCAGGAGGCAAGTTTTCCAAGAGGCACATGGACAATGAAGAAGGCATCACAGTCTTGCAGGAACCACACCTGGGAGAGCTGCCCATTACAGCAGGGAACTGAGGCATACTGCAGAAGGCAGGCACCAGGTAGGAAGTGAGAGCAGAGGCGAGGTCAAGCTGGAATTACACCTCCAAGGCTGTAAAACAGGCAGTTGCTTTGCTTCTTCAGGGACCCTTGAGAGTCAGTACTTGCATGTTTGTCACCGAAAGTATATTTTCCATGAAACTTGAGCTTCCAGTGTCTGAGAAGGAAACTGAACGATATATTGACTTAAGCATGTTTGCATCATTTTGTTATTTTTTTTTGACAAATTCATAAAAGTAGGATATTGCTATGGAGTGAATGCTTACATACTTCCCAAAATTTATGTTGACATTTAATCCCCAGTATGATGTTGTCAAAGTGAGGGTAAAGCTCAGGCCCAGGGACCAAGGCTCAAAGATCTGGTAATTGAAAGAAGATGCGAGGTACAGGGGAAATATTTTTCATCTTTATTTGGGGGTGGCCATATCCCTTAGCAGAGGCTCCTTCTGGTTTTTGGCTTTTTCTCTCTCTCTCTCTCTTTCCCCGGGACAGTTTCCTTTTTGTTACCCCCAAGTCACTTTTTCTTTTTCTTTCTTTTTTTTCGGAGAGAGGGAGAGAGAGAGAGAATAAATTCTATTTAGTTCTTTATGTGGCTTTCATTGCTCCAACACTTTGTGTACTTGGTGCTGGGGTTTGAACCCAGGTCCTTGCACATTCCAGAAAAGCACTCCAAGTGCTGAGCCACCACTCCAGTACCCCTCAGGTCACTTTTATAGGGTCTTTATAAGTACAGTTTAGACAGAGAAGGCAAACTGCCAACAGGTTAGGTCAGTGGGTGCACGCTCACAAGTTAATGCTTATCACCTTCAATATGGACACTGAATCAGAGCATGTCTGGCCTTGACTAAACATGAGAAAGCCAATTCCCAGCCTTGGCTACACACTAAAAGCATAACATGAAACAACATAGCCCAGTGGAAGTCTCAGGGGGGATGACTAAACTGTAACCCTTTTTGGACCTGCCCCAAAAATCAACCCCTTTAGAATTCCTCACCTTACAGTGGATGCATCTGAAGTTTTCTGAAATGATCCCCTAGCAAGGAGGGCAGTGCCCTACAGCCATAAGCCACAACAATATAAGTTATAACAACATACAACCAAAGACAACAAGTTGCACCACCTAGGATTATTAAAAGCTATTGCCAGTTTTATCTTATATTGAGGTGGCAATAAAATGTTTTTTAGCCATGTCTAATTGTCCAGGGACAGAGTCTGGGTTTACCAATGCTATTCAGTATCAGAACGCACAGGCCCTTCTGTGCATACCCAGCACGCAGAGGTGTTTGACACTCCGCTGTAGGTGTGTGCCCAATCCACTATGGTGTTGGCAAGAACACACCTAGGGATGAAAGGACAATGTAGTTACAGGCATTAGCATAGGTAAATCACAACCATCTGGGAGTATGCATGCCAGCTTTGAATCCCAGGAAAGCACAGTGGCTACCAGTGGCGGCTTCCCTGGACAGTGATACACACTTATACAGCTTAGTCCTTAACTTCAGCTGGCTCAGTGTGCACCAGCCCCTGGGGAACTCATAATTGGCCAAAGAGAAATAACAAATGTATCCTTTAAAATGTATGTCCCATCTGCGGGACCCAGCCAAGTCCTATAAATGAGGGAGGGGACATTTACCACTTACCTATGGTGTCACAAGAAGGTCATCACAAGAAGGTCACACACCAAACCTTTTTTCCATAGGGCTAACAGGGCTACCCAAAAAAAGATGGGGGTTATGTCCACTCCACAGTTGCCCCGTATTTCAGCCAGTGGGAGCAGGCAAGAGAACATTTCCTTGCTTCCCAAACCCAGGTTTAAGGACAACATCCTTCATTGTCACCTGGAGCTGTATTGGCGCTGCTGGGCAATGCAGCAAAGCCCCTGCAGGTGCTGATGCCACTCACAGAGATGCTCATTCAGAGCTCTCACAGCTACCCACAGACGCTGTGCCCGCCGCTCCTGGAAGGTGGCTGACGGCAGTCCTAAGTCCCTGCTTAAGCAGGCCATGCTTTGTCTCTATCACGCCTGCAGCCTGTGGTTGCAACTTCTGTGGAATCTGTAACTGAGCTGCCCATCGTTGCACATACTGACCTGTAAAATGAGTCCCTTGGTGGCTTTTTATTGTGATAGGCTGGCCATCATAGCACATGGATTTGCTTAAGCGTGGGGCCAGGCAAACACCAAACGTATAGCCATAGCCACTGCCGTCAAAGCAAACACGGCCCCTTCAACCTCAGGAGAGGCCAATGTAGTCAAGCTGCCAACGTGTCTGCCATCTGTGGCTCCAAGGTTTCGGGGCGGAGACACTCTTGAGCACAAACCTGGCAAGGTCCTCTCATGTCATCCCATGTCAACGCAGACTCTACTGCTTGACTGCATTCCACGTAATCTTCACATCTACATGTTGCCCTAACCACTGCACCCTGGCCAAAGCGTCTGCTTCATCATTCCCCGAGCTAGTCAGGGTGCATGGCCAGTAACGAGCCCTAGAGTCACCAATTCCTGTTGAGTTAGCTCCCAGAGCTCTTGCCACAGAATTTGTCCTTAGCACACAGCACAATGGGCAGTACACCAACCAGAAGGTGTGTAGCTCAGTTCACTGGCCACTTTGTCCTCCACTGGCATCAAACCAGACAGCGTCTGTTTTTGGCTCCACAGCCTCCACCATCCACACAGACAGCTAGCTGTCCACGGCTGGAGTTTCAGTGTACCAAACACTGGACCATGCGGCTGCCTTACCTTCAAGGTATGGGCTTATTTCTGGCTTACCTACATAGGTAACAGGCCCTACCACCTCCTGAACTCTCTTGGCCCCTGCTGGCTCCTAGCACACCTAAACCACGGGCTGTGCAGATCAATAATATGCAGCTCATGGGGTGTCCTGCCCCTGTTGCTCCCAGCACCCTTGCATCTCACAGGCATAACAACAAATCTGTCAGGGGCTCTCTTGGTCTCTGACCAAATTATTTCCCCAAATTTACCAACTCCGTTTGAAATGCAGAACATGGGTAACGTGGTTACCTGAGCTGGTCCGGCCAGCGACTGCCCATCAGCACCATCAGCTGTTGCCGTTTCACTCTATTACCACTGGCCGGGCTGCAGGTGTTGATCTTCCTCCTCTTTGCACCGCATCAGCAGAGGAGGCTGAGGGGTTTTTTAAGGGTATGGAAATCCTCCTCCAGCATCCAGCCATACTCTGGTGTCCAAGGCCTCTTCCTTGTCTCGCAACTCCTCATCTCAGCAGTCTAGTGAAGCTGCCTCAGTGTTTGCTCTCAAAGCTGTAGGAAACATTTATCTCACAGCCCTGCAGCTGCGCACACAGCTCCTCAGGCAACTCATCCACACCTCCACAGCCCGCTTTGTCTTTGGCTGTGGGCTGGTGCCTGGGATCCACTACTCAGTTCACTGTCTGCTCCATCGGGTACAGGACAATCAGAAGTCTCTATGCTCACAGGGAACCCATCCACCATATCCTAACTGTACGAGGGGTCCATGCTAATATGCTAATAAGACCTTGGCAACCGCGTCCTGCGTGCTCCTCGGTGACAGTAGGTCCCTCCCATCCACCAGGTTTGATGCATCTCTCACCTGCACGGATCCTGCTGATCATGCCAACTGTTGAGGGGAGGGCAAGGCTCAGGCCCAGGGACCAAGGTTCAAAGATCTGGTAGCTGAAAGAAGGTGTGAGGCATGGGGGAAATATTTTTCATCTCTATTTGGAGGTGGCCATAACCCTTAGCCAGCAGCTGCTTCTGTTCTCTTGGCCCCTGCCGGCTCCTACCACACCTAAACCAGATAGTTTCATCTTGTTACCACCAGGCCACTTTTATAGGCCCTTTATATGTGCAGTTTAAACAAAGCAGACAGATGCCAACAGGTTAGGTCAGTGGGTACATACTCACAAGTTAGTGCTATGACCTTGAGTACAGACACTGAATCAGCGTGTCCGGCCTTGGCTAACCACGAGGAAGATGATTCCCAGCCTTGGCTACACACAGAGCATAACATGGAGCAGCATAGCCCAATGAAAGTCTCAGTGAGGAGGACTAACTGGAGCCATTTTTGGACTTGCCCCAGCAGACCTTAATAGAAGGAAGACCTTTGGGAAGTTATTAGGTCATGAGGAGCCCTCACAAATGGGATTAGTGCCCTTACAGAAAGGGAAAGAAATCGATCCTGTGCTGTGTCCCCTCCTGCCCTCTCTGTCATGTGAAGCTATAGGAAAGACCACTGTCTCCATACCCCTGATCTGCCAGAGCCTTGCTCTTGGACTCCCCAGTCTCTAGACCCCGAGAAATAAATAGTTGTCAACTAAACTTGCGAGTCTATAGTATATTTGTTATAGGAGCCCAAACTAACAAAGACATCTATTATAACAAAAAAATCACTTAAGATCACTGTCTCTGTTTATTTTAATTTCCCTTTTTGTCACATTTCCTTTCAGGCTGGGTTGTGTGCTGGGATATAGTTGAGAGGAAATGGATTGTGATGTATTTAGTTTGGGGTTTATGGAATATAGTTGTGTGGATCTCGGTGACTTCTGTTCACATTTAGGTTGCTGCGGGTCCTCTTCGCATTTCGGAGAAATGCTTACATAAATTTGCTACCATATAGTGTGCCTCCTCATTCAGGGCTGTGGCAGAAAAGTACAGGGCCTGCAAGCACTTCATGATATGGACATACCCTAAGCATCATGGAAAGTATGTCAGTAGTAAAAGAAAAACACAATTTAAAATGTTTGGAACCAGAAACTAACTATATAGCATTTTCCCCAAAGATTATAATTCATATTTGAAAGAAAATTAATAGGTAACTATAGTTAAAATTTATTCAATATTACCCAGAACAAGTTATGAAGCAAAAGAAAAATTTTCTATGCTGTCAACAATGAAAAACAATAGAGCAAACTTGTTTTTATAGAAAATGAAATCTCAAAACTGTTGGCTCATGAACAGGTGACTTAAAAGTAGAAAACCAAAAAAAAGTCAATAAAAAGCTTTATAAATTGTGTTAAACAGTTAATAATAAATATGTTGCTTTTCTAACTCTATTGTGCTTTTGGTGTTCACCAGTTTTTTTATTTTCATACTTTGTGACTTATTTTCTAATGACTTATTTCTAATTTGAATGTCTCTCCTAATTTGCATTTTGATTTTGTATGATTAGTCTTAAAGATGGTCTCAATTTGTTTCAGCTGGGGACCCCCTTCAAGGATCTCCACTCACCAGCCCTGTGAAAACATTGATAGCCCGTCAGCATCAGAGGACACACAATATTCAACAAAGACGGCCTCTATGGTGAGTACACAGTAAAATGATATTGGTTTCCATCTTCTGTTCCCTTTCCCAGCATCCTACCTTAAGAGAATTAGGCTTTCATAAAGAGGATACACCCTCAAACCAAACTCTGGACTCACCTACCTCGACTTTGAGAAGCAGGAGTGGTCAGAAAAGAGAAACACTCCCTCCCTTCTTTATATCTCTGCTATCTCCAGCCTAGACCTTGACAGCCCGTGACCGTACACACCTTGCCTTTGGAAGTGATGATCCAGCTTGGATCCATAGCAATAGCACAGTGAGATTGGGAAGACTGGAGAGATATCTCTGAAATAAAATGCTTTTGAAAGAAATGGTGTTTGAGCAGGGGGAGATAAAGAAGAGATGCCAGTGAGGATCCTGACATTTCTAGTTAATAAGAGGGCAGGAGTGTTGACATTATCGAGTCCTACAGCGATAAAAGATGGAATGCCAGGTCAGGGAGAATGTACGTGAGTTGACATTTGGACATGTTCTTGAGTTTCTTTCATGGCAATTCATTTTCATTAATTAGTTTTCTTCATGTTCCCTTGGTTCTTGGTTCTACACCACTTCCCATCACTGTTTATTTATTAAGCATAAACTTCAGGGAATCATGCTCAAAGTCTAGATTAAAAACTCACTGGATCTGCCAAGATGCAATGAAGTTGTGAATTTTTTTTAAAGATTTTATATTTTTGTTTTTAATTTAATTTTTTGAACCCAGGGGTGCTTAACCACTGAGCAACATCTCTAACTTTTTTTTTCTTTTTTTATTTTGAGACAAAGTCTTGCTAAGTTTCTGAGGCTGGCTTTGAACTTGCAATCCTCCTGTCTCAGCCTCCCCAGTTGCTAGGATCACAGGCAAGCACCACTGTGCCAGCCTCTAGGTGAATATTTTGAAGACTCATTCAAATAGTTTTGTGTTTTGAAGATATTCACAATTGTCACCTCCTGGAAGTAAATGATATGGTCATTTTAGCAGTTGCTAAATACACATTCCACATTTATGTTCTTTTTGCTGCCCAAATTGTGCAGAACACCAAAGTAGCAGTGGGGTGTTGAGGGAGATACCCTGATTTGATAAAAAAAAAAACAACAAAAAACAATGGAAATGCAGTAACCTTAATCCATGCAAAAAGCCCGAAGATATTGGATGAAAAGTTACATTTAAATAACCCCCAAATTAGTGGCATTTTATTTTATAGCGTTCTTATTGCTTTGTACTAAAAGCCAATTTTGGTCTCTTTATGTGGAAATCCACAACCTCACAAAGGTTTCATCCTGTTACCCTGTTCAATGATTCTGCTCCTTTCACATTTACTGCCAGAACAAAATTCCAACACCCCTGCAACTAGAGAAATTTTCCAACCTAAAGAAAATGCTTTCTTCCCTAAAAATTAAAGGGACAAATATATGGGCAGGGCTCTCAGAAGTCTCTTTTAGGTATATTGGGCAGGGTTCCTCCAGAGAAACCTGGTGGGGAGGAGACATCATTGGAATTGGCTCACACCACTATGGAGGCCAAGAAGATCCATGATCTAGATAATCAAAAAAGGCAATAGTATAGTTTAGTCTGAGTCCAAAGGCCCAAGAATCAGGAGTGGGAATTTTTTTTAGGGAGGAGAGGATGAATGTCATAGCTCAGAAAGGGAATTTGTCCTTCCTTGATTTTTTTTTTTTTAAGAGAGAGAGGGACAAAAGGAGAGAATCAATTTTATTTAGTTTTTCATGTGGCTTTCATTGTACATGTGGTACTGGGGTTCAAACCTGCATTATCGCAGGTGCCAGGCAAGCGCCCTAACCACTGAGCAACCACTCTAGCCCCCTCTACTACTTTGTTATATTTAGGCCTTCACTAGATTAGATAGTGCCTAACTACAGGAAGGGAGGATGGACTATCTTCCCTGTGCCTAACAATTCATATGCTAATATCTTCTAGAAACACTCTCACAAATACAGCCAGAAAAAAAAAAAAAAAAAGTTCTCTCAACTCTCTGGGCACCCTTAGCCCAATTGAGTTCACACATAAAATTACCCATCCCTCTAGTCTTTCTCAGCTACAATAAAGTTGATTTATTTCACCAAAGCCACTATTGATATCAAGTAGAAATTTGAATTCAAGAATATCTGAAATTCTAAATACTTAAATAAATAAGAATTACTTGTATTTAACTGACATTATATAATTACAATTAAACTTAACCCTATTTGTAATTATTTTTTTGCTATTATAAGATAGCTCTCTGGTGGCTCGAAGTCCCAAGTTATTAAGAACAGGGGTAGCCAGCATTAAATGGGACTGAAAATCTGATTTCCTGAAAAATACATAATTACTTGTTTTCTAAAATAATTGTCTATTCTTTAAAGAAAGCTACTTTTTGCCTATTGGTTAAGAACGTGGGTAACCCAAAGTGTCCCCGTGGCAGTCTCATCTGGCAATTCAGTGGAACCATTGTTCTTTTGTCTTTCTCTTGGCTGCTCCAGTCCCACTTGCTCTAGCACTTACCCACTAAGATCTAATGATTCACTGCCATCAGAAAACTAAAAAGGCCCTGAGATTTCTGATTGCTGCAGTGTAACTTCAGGTTAACAATCATTTTATTTTAACTATTATTTCCACGTTGAATGCTAACTGTCGGGTTTAATCATCCTGAAGTTTTGATGGAGGCTTTACAACATAGAATGAGAATCAGGCAGGACAGGTCAGTTTGATGAGTTCCCTGCTTCTTTAGAAATGGCTTGCCCAGGGATGGGGCGGTGGCTCAGCAGTTTCCACGCTCACCTAGCCTGCATGAGGATGAAGGTTCAAACCCCAGCATCACGTACACAATAACATGTCAGAGCAACAAAAGCCACATGAAAATCTAAATAAAATTGATTCTCTCTCTCTTTTTCCCTCTATCCCACTCTTAAAAAAAAAAAACTTAAAGAAAAAAAAAGAAAGAAAGAAATGCTCTGCCCATCCTCCTAGGTTCACTAGAAACCACTGTGGATAGAATAGCTGCCCACAGAGGATCCCTGGAATGGAATCTGGAGACAATGCAGAAACCTCATCCACACACGGTCATGGTACTCCTTAGTAAAGAATCTCAGAGATGGGAGTGACTCAGACTCATAATCCACATGACCTATTTTGAAAGCAAAGAGGTTTCTAGCTTGGTCAATCATGTAACGGGTTCTCTAAGAGGGGGCTTATTTTGGACTCACAACAAAATCATGAAATAGGTATTTTTATTACTGTATTAGAGATAAAGAAGCTGAGGCTTGAAGAGAACCAAAAGGCTTGAAGCCTAGTTCCTTGTAGGTGGCAAAGAAAGAAATAAGAATGAAGGTTAACGGATTATAAAGCTTATGCTCTTTTCCTTTCATCTTGTCAGAAAAGTTTCATTGCAATTAAAACGGCAATATTCACATATTGGTAATACTTTGAGCATATTATTCACCATGTCAATCTGCTGCTTATTTTTCTGAGTAATTCAAGTTCTACAGTGACTCTCAACATAAAATTTTCCTTTGACTTTCCCAACTGATTTATAAAACCCAAAGTATTTTGATAGCATGTTCAGGATAGCAAATCATAGAATGTACCTAAATTATTTTAAAGGTATAATAGATCTCCAAGGACACTCTCATAGATTAAGTGTCAAAAATGAAATATTGCATTTCAACTTCATAGGCTTTTTGAAGAAGATTCTACAACAATAATTGAGAGATGTGCACGTGCAATTTATGATACTGTAATTCTGGGAGCCAGTAACTCTTAGTTAATGATTTAATAAAATGCATGATTTGCCCCCCTAGAGTGAATTCTGCTTCAGCTCCCATCCTGGATGACAATGCTCCAAGCAATCAGATTACATTTGTGAATTTAAAGGATTTACCTTAGTGCGTTTTATCCTCACTGCCAAATTCTCTATGCTTTGAAAAAGAGAATAATCTGTTGCATAGTATTGGACAAACTACTTGATTTCATTTCTAAATGAAAGGATTCTTTAGAGACACTGATGCTAAAAAAAAAAGAAAAAAATGTGATTAGCAAAAATGGGATGTTGTCTTTGGCTCACGGGAAGCTCTTTAGAATGCCAGTAGCCAGCATGGCACCTCCCACATAAATGGGTGAAAGCATCAAAGAAGAAATAAGATCCATTCCAGCCTCCTACCTAGCAGTGCAAACGATGAATACCTGCTTGCTCAACTTTTCTGTATTCAGAAATACACAAAGCTCAGTGGTCTCTGGGCAGCAGGTGATCTGTAAAGTCCCTCATCTGTTTGGTTCTGCTCTAAGAGCAACCTTATTGAGCTCTCTGATATTGCTGCTTCACAATTTCCTAGACCGATTCTTAGCCCTTCAAAGAATAAGGAAATCAATAATGTTGCTTCTGGGGGCTGGAGCGGTGGCTCAGCGGTTATGGCTGAGCGGTTATGCCTGGCTTGCCCAAGTATACAGGTTCAAACCCCAGCACCACGTACACAACACAACAAATTATCTTAGCAACAAAAGCCACATGAAAAACTAAATAGAATTGATTCTCTCTCTCTCTCTCTTACTGTCCCTCTCTCTTTAAAAATAAATAAATAATGTTGCTTCAGTTTGTTTATTGCAATTTAGTATACAGTCACTTGAAAACCTCCTTTCAATGCTGGCTTTAACAGCAGAGGGAGGAGGGACGAAGAGAACTGCATTTCTTTCTTCGGGAGCTTTGTTATTTCCCTGTGATTGAGCACAGGATGATTTAGCAACATAGCCCCATGAGGGGAATGTCGTGATGGGCTCTGACACTGCCTGCCTGGGCTGAGCAGAGACCCAGAATCCTGGGGATGGCTGAATGCACAGGAGGGAAGGAGAGTGTCTCTAGGACCGGACTTGTTGCCAGCAAATTTCTCTCTTAAATTTTGGGAAGATAACATTCCTAGCAGTAATTTTTTATATATTTTCAGATTAGCCAACCAAATAAAAAACCATTTTTGACTGTTGCAAAAGATTCTCCCAGCCTGTGGCTTTTAGAAGGTTCCAAATAAAGTCACCCGCCAAATAGCCATTGCTTATAAAGCTGATCTATTTTTTTCTTGTCATATTATGCTCTAAGTGCCATTTCCCATTTTAATAAAAAAAATTACATCTGGATATCCCAAAAATCCTTCCTTTGAAAATAATTAATTAATTAAATCTGTTCCTATAGTCATTGTTGGAAGACAAATGCATAGTCATTTTCCTTTTATTTTAGTCCTCATTGCAGGAAAATTTGGCAAAGATTTACATGTTAAATTTAAATTTTAAATTGAAAAAAATATTGTTTTATAACTCATAGCTCCTTTGGGAAAATTATAATTGCTTTTGTTCTTGACTGAAAGGCCACAACTAAATAGTTACGAACTGTTTAACATAGTCAAAGGACCCTGGGGGACCCACAGTAGTGTTCTCTATAACTCCTTACTCTTACTCGGGTCCCTGATTGTGACAAACTCATCAGGTTTTCAGATCAAATGGTGGAAAAGAGACCTTCCTCATTTTACCTGAACAAGGAGCAAATCCAAGGAGCTAAGTAGTTGAAAAAGAAACTAATGCTCAGTGTCTTTATGTGTGTTGGAGTCTGAGTCAGAAATAGACATAGTGAAATTCTTAGAAATGAATCAGAGCAGTAATATAAAGATACAATGGAACTGAGTCATATATTTGATACAACACAATTGTACTAATGAAAGGTAGAAACTATCAAGATTTGAAGAGAAAAACCAAATCTAAAATTGAACGAAATCACCATCTAAAGATGTGCATCTGGGAAGGAAATAAAAATTATGTGACACACAGGAAAATCTGAGGATGCTACCCCTGTGCATTGCCAAGGATTCACTCAGAGAAGAATTTGGTGGAAGTGGCAAAACAGTCAGTGCTCACGGAGATGTATGGAAAATGCCTCAGCCTTTGGTACAGCCCAGCAAATGCTGATATATGGCAGTCATCAACTATTATTTCAGTGAGCACTTGTTTTTAAGAGCTAATTTATAAGTGAGCAAAAATACCTTTATATAATCCCCCCAAATACAAAGACTAATAATTTAAAGTCATTTGCTTCATATGTTTTCAGAAAAGGCAGAAAAAGTCCAATCTTTCAATTCTTCAAAGAAAACCCAAAAAATATTGGGGAAAAAAAAGTCTTCTTTTCTCCTGCTCCTCTGTTCCCATCAAATTACCAGAGTCATTGTCCGTTTGACCAATTCATACATCTTTGGTCATTGCCATGGGACTATTCCTAAATTTTTACCATGGAATTAAAAACAATTCACATTGAAAATTGAAACAAGAATTATGACAATGAGCCTTACATTATATACCCTCAGGGGTGTGCTTGATTTGGAAGAAGATATGTGGAATAGAATATTTAATTTTTAAGATTATTCTAAAATATTTAACATTTATCATAATTTTGTACTATTTGTTAGAGCTTTAGCTGTTTCACTAGTTCTGTGTAAATGTTTTCATGGGTAAGAGGATGGCTGTGAAAAATTGGCTACTAGAACCAGTGTGCAAAGAGAACACAGTAAACACACACCAAATAGTGCAAATTCCCACAGGAATTGGATAACCATGTGTTCACTTGAATCACGACTTTTCCCAAGCAAAAAAGGCCATGCTGCTTTTTTTCTTTTTCTTAAGAGAGAGAGAAAGAATCAATTTTATTTAATTTTTCATCTGGCATTTATTTCTCTGACACTTAGCTGTGTATGTGGTGCTCAGGTTCAAGCCCAGATCTTTGCACATGCCAGGGAACTCCAAGTGCTGAGCCACTGCTCCAGCCCAATACCAGGCATCTTTGACCTAGGTGCCCAGGTGGAGACCAAATGGACCTTGCTCTAACTCGTGGGTTTATGTTACAGGGACTCTCCTTCTCAGTGGCTCTATGTTAGCTAGTAGGGAGACGGCAGGATGTCAACTAGACTTAGCTGAATTCTAAAGATCTGAGTTCAAACTCTAATTCTATTATTAACTAATGCAAAGCCTGGGTAGGGGAGTTCGTTTATCTTCATTATTTAAAGGAAGAATGATATTCTACTTCAAAGCATAAGAGGAAAAATCAAATGGGAAAATACATTTGTACAACTTTGTGAATTATAAATAAACATAAATGATAGACATAATTATCAAAGAACATGGAGAAAATGTCCTAAAACAGTGTTTCCAAACTTCTAGTCTGTACCAAAGATGAGAAGTGTTTACACATCATGCCAATGGCCAACTCTCTCAGCTCTGGTCTTGTCTCATTTTCCTGTCATCTTTCCCTTAGCTTCCAGGACCTGTGGTAGAAAGGATATACTTCAGAAGTTCACAATGTAATTTAAACCAAACAGGGTTTCAAGAGTACTCTTCCTCCTTCCTCATTACCTTCCTCAACACTATGGTTTCCTTCTACTGAGTACTTCCTCTGTGCAAAGCTCTGACAGGCAGTTTACGCATAGTATCTCAAATCCTGAACACATCTCAGGGAAGATGGCTGCTTAACAATGATACAAATTGGGGAAACTGAACCTCAGAGAGATTAAGTAACCCACCGGTGGAAACTTAGAAAGTACATTGACACTTGCATTTATGCAAGGTGTTCTCTCCTGCATCCACCAAATATTTTCCTTCAGAATTTAGAACAAATTCCATCACTTATGAGTAAGGAATAGGATGTATGGGGGCAGGAGACTTGGAAACTCTGGGTCCACAAAGAAGAGAAGGCACAAGTCTCCCCACTGTCTCAACTCTTCCGGTGTAGGTCTACTTTCCAGTTGAGAAATATTGCCCTGTTATGCTGCCAGAGAAAGAGTCCTGTCAGTAGTTTTTTTGCAGCCCAGATGTAGGGTGTCAGATGCTTATAAGAGTCATCTGGAAATTGCAGCTTCCCAACAATTCAAGAATGTTGGGCTGGTGGGATAATGAATATCCACCAAGAGGAAGATGCCTCTAAAACTGCAAAGAATTGATCCTGGGTACTCCTCTTCTCATTGGTTCATCTAGTCAAGGATTCCTAGTGTCCATCATCATCCACAATGATGGATACTAGCTAGAATAAAATTTGGACAACTCTGTTCATTGTATCATACTGACCAAGGTTAAAGGGAGACTCAGTGACAAAGCCAGAAAACAACTCCACATAAATCTCACTCCAAAGCCAACATTTCTTCTTGATTAGTTTGGTTATCATGTGACACACTGATTACAAAAAAAAACAAAAAAAAACTTGTACTTTATCCAGACCTCCAAAGATTTTCTTTAAAAAACCTCTACCAATCTCATCAAAATTCTTACTTCTTGAGAGTTTAATACAAATTTAGTGCTTAATCAATTATGCATACTAAAATGTGAAGTCAAAAAAAAACATTCAGAAGGGAGTTTTATCCTATTTATCAAACAAAGTAGTGTTGTGCTGCGTTTTAATAGCCCTCACCAAAAAATTCCCAGAAATGTTACTCTCATGAAAACCATAATGCAGGGCCTGTTCTGAGTTCTGTAAATAAGCAAAAGCCAGTCTTGTATTCATTCACAGACCACAGAGTGAACTTGTATTTCTCAGGACTCTATGATCCCATGGCTAATAACTATGTTAGAACCTGGGAGATTCAGTTTTCTTAGGTTTTACCTGGTAAGAGCTTTCTAGAAGGACCAGCCAACTGTGGATAATGGTTCTAAGGACATTCAACTGAACTTAATTAATCTACAGTTTAAAAGCCTGAGGATGACTCACATAGTCATTAGCTCCCATTAAGGGTAGGTAGACCAGTGACTTGATGAAGTGATGAGAAACAGGCAGAGATAGATTACCAAAGAGAAAAGAGCCAGACCCACTTGAACAAAAAATCCTTAGGGAGAAGGGCAGAATTCCATTAGAAATGGTTTTGGAGCTCAACAGATGGTTAGAAGTAGCTGACCGAATCTGCTGCTTTCATTTAGTGAGACCGCTTCAGAAATCTTTTTTATTTAATCAATATCAGGGCAGGTCCTCCTAAGCCCGAATCCTTGGGACCTGTGAATTTGCTGCTTTACCTAGTGAACGGTCTTTGCACACATGATTAAAATTAAGGATCTTGAATTGAAGAGAGTAGCTTGGATTATCCAGGTGGGCCCACCTTGATCACACAAGCCCTTAAAAAAATGCAGAGAAGCTTCCCAGCTGCAGCCAGTCAGAGAGCAGGCAGCATAAAAGCTTGGCCTACTGTTTTGTTTCTGGCTTTCAAAATGGAGGAAAAGACCACAAACTACGGACAGCAGGGAACCTCTAGGAAAACGGAGCACCTTCTCCATGAGCTTCCAGAAGGAACACAGATAAGATGAAGCCTGGTGAGACTCCTGTGGGACTTCTGACTTACAGACGGTAAGATAATAAGTTTGTGTCTTTTAATTTATTATAGCAGCAACAGAAAAGGAATATAAATATTTCTAGAGCGCCAGCCTGGCCAGCAGGAGTTTGAATGCTAAAGCTACAGCATTATAGAAAACAGACCCAATTCCTGCCCTGAGGATGCTGATAGTCTAGTAATTACTGGTTTGTAAACTAAGTGAAAAGGGGAGCGTAAATAAGGACAAGCTCGGAAAGGAGCTTCTTGACTTCTACTGTATTGTCTCAGAATTGTAAAACTACACAATTCCTGAACCACCTTTTCTACCTACCAAATGTGTTTTTCACAAAAATCTGATGTATGTGTGTAATTTCAGACCCTTTTACTACGGAGCTAAAGTAGCACTCCAAAATTAACTCTTAAAAGGGGGTAACTATTTCTACAGCATTGTTTAGGAAAAACTCTGAAAAGGAATGAGTGAGATGACTAACAATAAATTTGGCAGGAATAATTTTTTTAAAAAGTGAAAAGTGGAATTACATACAGAAGCCTATCAGGTTTTATGTCTATTTTAGTGTAGCTGGTTAAGTACGAATACTACACAGAAATGTAGCTACATGTATACTGATATATTGACTGATTTTTTTGGGGTGGGGGTCAGAAATATCTGAAGAAAGGAAGCAAGTCCTTTAATTGGTTGATTTCAAAATTGTGTTTTATGTTTGATTTAATACAAAATAGTACAGCAGGTGCCATTAATAAGAAGTGATATTCCTTCCATTGATACCAGTGGAATCCAATTGAATTAGCTAGAAAGACAAGTTAAAATGCCTGGTTGTTTTTAATAGATTGTCTTTTTGGTGAAGCATTTTCAACCATACCATGTCTCATTTCAGGAATGCATCCTAAATTAGAATGTCCTACTAATAAATTAGTGGGACAAACATACGTGTAGATGACCAACTTAGAGAACAAATTTTCTATCTAAATTCAACAAAATAAAGGAGAGTTTTAAGGACAAATACAAGAACTACTCTAATTATTAATAGCTCTTATTCTGGTAATTTTGATAGATAGCATAAAGTCATATATGATTGACACATAAAGTCAACTTAGTTACAGTTTCCAGCGTCCCATTATTCCTCTCCAGTGCCCAGGAGGATTTCTTAATATCTACATTATTGACTTTTGGGCTGGATAGTTCTTTATTCTTGGACTTCT
>PVKS010007427.1:0-39496 GCA_004027875.1 Aplodontia rufa
TTCTCTCTTCTTTTTCAGGTGGCGGTAGTGGTGGGGGGAGTAGGCACATTTTCTTTTCCCATCTCCTCCAATTCTGCTAGCTTGGTCCATCCTTGGGTACCTGCACCTCCTCGGTACTGGAAACCAGTTCCTACCAGTCTGTCCAGCCTTGGCAGTAGCTACTGCCCCTCAGCCCCCTCCCCTTGCTACCTTAGGAATTGCCCTGATTCTGGTAAAGCCTGTGACTGAGTGCAGCTGGTAGGGAGGGGGAGAGGGATAATCCAGTAAAGGCAGATAGCATATCACAGGCTCATGAAACTCAGTCTTTAGCATGGCACACAAACTCCAAGTGAGATCCAGAGCTGGGCCTCAGCCCCCTATGGAAAATTCATCTTGTTGCAGCCTGGGTTAGGTCCAGGTTTGGGGGCTGTGTCTTTAAGGCAGAAACATGAGCAGGCAAATTCTGCAGGGCTGGGGGGAGGGGGAGGGGAGTTGGTCAGTCCATTACCGGCAGAACTGGCGCCAATCACTAGCCCTTCACAGGGCCCTGGGGATTAGGGAGAGATCAGTCCTTCCCTAGCCCCCTCTGCTTCTGCCCTCCTGTTCCCTATTTCTTCTGGTTGTGGGGAAGGAGACAGCAGCAGATAGCAGGTGAAAGGATGGCTCTGTTTTGGGGCAAGTGAAGGCACAAGCACTGGAGCCTAGGGCAGGGCAGCTCTCTCCACCTGGCACCCCTACTCCTGTGCCAGAAGCTTACCCTTTAACCTCTGGTCCTTCTATCCCATAATTTTTATCAGCTCTTCCAGGCAGGGACCCCTGTTCAAGTCAAAACCTCCCACCCTAGGCTCCAGCTTTGGATGCTTGCTGGAAGTCACTGACCCTTACTCTTCCCCGTCCCCATCCCTGTCTGTAGTCACATCCCGGCTTCTACTCCCTCTAGCAACTAGGGGGATTCAAGTAGGCAGGGTGCCAGAACCCAGGCGAGGGAGGGAATGCTGCTGCTATTAGTTCCGCAGGGTGGGGCATCCCCTTCCCCACACAGCCCAGCTCTGGCCTGCCATCAGGCCAGTGGGAGGAGCTGCTCGTGCCCCCCTCCTGGAGACCGAGGGCTATAAAGCCGCCCTGCAGCTGTCTGCGGGCTCCTTCCCGCCCGGTCCTAACTCGGATAGTGGTGGTTGCTAGCAGTCATGAGCCACCATCCGTCGGGCCTCCGGGCCAGCGTCAGCTCAACCTCTTACCGCCGCACCTTTGGGCCACCACCTTCACTGTCCCCAGGAGCCTTCTCCTACTCATCTGGCTCCCGCTTCTCAAGCAGCCGCCTACTGGGCTCTGCGTCCCCGAGCTCCTCGGTGCGCGTGGGCAGTTTCCGTGTCCCTCGGGCGGCGGCCCTGCGCCTACCCTCAGAGCGCCTCGACTTCTCTATGGCCGAGGCCCTTAACCAGGAGTTCCTGGCCACTCGCAGCAACGAGAAACAAGAGCTACAGGAGCTCAATGACCGTTTCGCCAACTTTATCGAGAAGGTGCGTTTCCTGGAGCAGCAGAACGCGGCCCTGCGTGGTGAACTGAGCCAGGCCCGGGGCCAGGAGCCGGCGCGCGCCGACCAGCTGTGCCAGCAGGAGCTGCGGGAGCTGCGGCGCGAGCTAGAGTTGCTGGGCCGTGAGCGCGACCGGGTGCAGGTGGAGCGCGACGGTCTTGCAGAGGACCTGGCGGCGCTCAAGCAGAGGTCAGGGGGCAGAGCTGAGGCTGGGTGACGGGCATGAAGAGGCTGTACTTCTCTTCCCTCTTCAGCAGCCCAAGGGCGTGGCTCTCTGGGCCAACCCAAGTGTATGCGGGCAGCATCCTTGCCTGCGTTCTGTGTCTGGGTGGTGGTGGGGACATTTATGCCTTCCCTGGGTGTAAAGGAGACTTCTCAGTTCCAAGAGCTTTGGAGAGAAAGTTGGGGCAATTCTGCCAGGTACCCTGAAGCCCTTCCCTAGAAGCCCTGGGCAGCAAAAACAGGGATCCCGTGGGGCGTGGTCTGGGGCGAGGGCTGGGGAAAGAAACTGCAGCTCAGTCTCTAACCACTCCACCCCAGATTGGAGGAGGAAACCCGAAAAAGGGAGGAAGCAGAGCACAACCTCGTATTCTTCCGCAAGGTGAGCTTCCCTACTCCTGCCTCTGGCTTGCTTACCCAGGGTAGCATAGGTGGTCATGGGAAGGCAAGCAGACACCTCCCAGGAAAGATTGGGAAGGCCAGGTCCTTCCTTACCCTGAGCAATTCCTCTCTTCTCTTGAACCCCCACTCCCACCCCACAAAGGATGTAGATGATGCCACTTTGTCCCGCCTGGAACTAGAGCGCAAGATTGAGTCCTTGATGGATGAAATTGAGTTCCTCAAGAAGCTGCACGAGGAGGTGACCCCGGTGTCAGGGAAGGTTTGGGAGTGGCCTTGTTGGAGCTGCGGAGACTGAGTAGGGGAGACTAGCGGGTGGGACTGAGGAATCTCCTCGGAGATCAGAAATGAGATTTGCCCGGTAGAAGCTGTCACTCATCACTCCCTCTACAGGTGGTTTGGTTTCCCACCCCTGCGCCACCTGTTGGCAGGCAGCGGCACTGCACCCCGAACTTGACGGCAGGTTTAGCTCGGTCCTGAGCGCAGGTCGCGCTGTCCCTCGCACGCTGTGCTCCCTGGCGCCCCCTTCTGTTTACTCGAGTGTTTCCTCTTAACTATGTGCAAACTGCACGGTGGCGATGAAATTTGTGCTGTAAGCTCATTCTGTTTGCCCTGGATAATAGGAGCTTCGAGACCTGCAGGTCAGCATGGAGAGTCAACAGGTGCAGCAGGTGGAGGTAGAGACCATGGTGAAGCCAGAGCTGACCGCCGCGCTAAGGGATATCCGTGCGCAGTATGAGAACATCGCAGCGAAGAATCTGCAGGAGGCAGAGGAGTGGTACAAGTCCAAGGTGGGAGAACTCAGTGAGAGTGGGGGTGGGGAAGTGGGAGGAAAGGGCCTGGGAAGGGGAGACGTTGGGAGTGTCACTTGTCCCAGCCCACTCCGCCGGGTTACGGCCCGCTCCCCCCCTCCCCCGTCTCCCTGCAGTATGCGGACCTGTCAGACGCTGCCAACCGGAACCACGAGGCCCTGCGCCAGGCCAAGCAGGAGATGAATGAGTCTCGACGCCAGATCCAGAGTCTGACGTGCGAAGTGGACGGGCTGCGCGGCACTGTGAGAACAAAGCTGCATACCCGGAGGTGTATTGGGGGACGGGGAACAGATAATGAAGGGTTCCCTGGTGGACTCCATCCTCTTCCCCCACCCCAGAATGAGGCGCTGCTCAGACAGCTGCGGGAGCTGGAGGAGCAGTTCGCCCTGGAGGCGGGTGGGTACCAGGCCGGCGCCGCAAGGCTTGAGGAGGAGCTGCGACAGTTAAAGGAAGAGATGGCGCGCCACCTGCGTGAGTACCAGGAGCTTCTCAACGTCAAGATGGCCCTGGACATCGAGATAGCAACCTACCGAAAGCTGCTGGAGGGCGAAGAGAGCCGGTGAGGGGTGGGGTTTCTGTGGAAGGTCAGGGCGTGGTCCGCTTTGTAGGTAGAGGGAAGAGAGTGGCCTGGGCAAGGCATGCTGACTGTGCGCTTGGTCCGCAGGATCTCCGTGCCCATCCATTCCTTTGCCTCCTTAAGTTTAAAAACGACTGGTGAGTTCTCCTCGTCTGGCTTCCATCCTGCACCTCCCCTTGTCCACTTCTGCAATATTTGGACTCCTGTTCTGCTTTGGCTCAGGAATCGGTTCTCGCCAGGAAACTACTGAGTCCTGATTTATACTGGTCCCTACTCCTCTTGCCACATCTGACCCCACCCTAGAGGATGGGAATGGGAGACTGAAAGAAGAGAAATCCCAAGTCTTTTCCCTTCTACACCGCATTCTGCTTTTCCTAGTGCCTGAGGTGGAGCCTGCCCAGGATAGCCACAGCCGAAAGATGGTTCTGATCCGGACCATTGAGACCCGGGATGGGGAGGTGAGACAGGTTCCCTGCCCCAGATCCTTATTTCCTATGCGGTTTCTGAGCCCCAGCCTGGCTACAGATCTTAGGGTGTTGAGGATGAGTGGTTCTTGGGGGAAGATATGGAGACAGAGAAAGTGGGTGGATAAACTTGATTCTCAGCTGATTATGCCAGGCAGGGGACACCAGGAACGCAAGGAGAATGGTGCTGAACCTTCTACCCTTTGTATGCTTTACCTCCAGCAGGTGGTGACAGAGTCTCAGAAGGAGCAGCACAGTGAACTGGACAAATCTTCCACTCACAGCTACTGAGCCCCTTGGCTGGGAACTCCCTGCCCCTGCCCTATGTCTACTCTAAGCCCAAACCCTATAAACCAGGCCTGAAAGAGTTTCCCCTCCCTTTGCATGTGTCTAGGGGGTGGCATCAGTGTCATCCCCCTAGCCCTTGGCCAAGTACTACCTGCCCAGCACCAGTTGAGCCTTTTCCTGACCTGATATGTATGCTTACCTCTGTGTGTTCTGATAAGAGGCTGATGAATCCCAGGACAACATTGCTTCAGCCATAATCCCATGGTGGGAATGGGTAGGTCTGAGTTGCACCTTTGAGTCAAATTAAACTATTATTAAGAGAAACCTCCAGTGTATTTGTGTCTGTGGAAAGGGGAGGGGGGAGGGGAGGAGCTTAAGCAGTATTTTCTCTTTTTGTTTCTAGTAATTTCCTTTCTTTTGCTGTGTTGGGGATCAAACCCAGAGCCTTGTGAATGCTAGATTGTCATTTCTTTTCTGATCCCCACTCTCAAGGTATCTATGGTACCTATGTACCCTACTGGGTTTTCCTCCTACCCTGTCTTTCTCAATTTCTGTTCCCCACCTATAGCAGAATGTCCAGCTGCCTGCTCTGTAACCCATAGGCCACTCCAACTCAACCTGTTTCAAACAAAGCTCCTCTTTCCATCTGCAATCATACTTTTTTCTGGAACATCCACCCCTGAAGAAAACACCACTGGGACCTTTTTTCAAATTAGAATCTGCTACCAGGTGCAGTGACACATGCCTGTAATCCCAGTGTCTCCAGGGGCTGAGGCAGGAGGATCACAATTTCAAAGTCAGCTCAGCAACTTAGTGAGACCCTAATCAACATAGTGAGACCCTGTCTCAAAATAAAATATAAAAAGGGCTGGGGATATTGCCCAGTGGTTAAGTACCTCAATCCCTGGTACAAGATAAAAAATTAGAATCTACTCTGATCATCTTGTACAGCTTTCTGTGTGTGTGTGTGTGTGTGTGTGTGCATGCCCATGCACATGCTGGGGATATCATGCATACTAGGCAAGGCCTCTAATACTGAGCTTTATCCTCTCTCTCTCTCTCTCTCTCACACACACACACACACTGCCATCTGCTTCTTAACTTTCAGGTCTGTCTGGTTCTCCCCTCCGCACTACTGCCATTGTAGTCCATGACATCATCATCTCTTGCCTGAGTTACATTAACTACATTATCAATGGTTTCCTTCCCTGGCCTTGCCCTGCCATCATTCAAATCTATTCAACACATTTGGACAGCAAATTAGATTCTGCTACCCATCTACCCCCACACACCCTGTTTGAAATGTCTTATTTCCATGCTGTCCTCCAACTCCATTCCATCCTAACTCTGCCTTCCAGTCAAAAGACAACAAAGTCAGTTTTTTTTTAAAGAAAGAATCATTTTTTTATTTAGTTTTTCATATGGCTGTCATTGTTCCAATGCTTCATTGTGTACATGGTGCTGGGGTTCAAACCAGGGTCCTTGCACATGCCAGGCAAGTGTTATAACCGTTGAGCCACCACTTCAGCCCCCAAAATCAGTTTTTTGTTTTTTGTTTCATTTTGCTTTGGGCACCAAGAGTTGAACTCAGGGGCACTTAACCACTGAGCCACATCCCCAGCCCTTTTTATTTTTCCTTTTGACACAGGGTCTTGCCAAGTTGCTGAGGCTGGATTTGAGTTTTCAATCCTCTTGCCTACCCCTCCCAAGTTGTTGGGATTACGAGAGTGTGCCTCTGTGCCTAGTTAAAGCAAATATTTTTTGAACTGATAAAATGACTCTAAAAATGACAATTTTATGAATGTAAAATTATGATTATAATTTTATATAATAGCTAGCATAGTAGTTAAAAATCTCTGCATTCAACTTGTGGATCCTCTACTAACTAGGTCCATGATTCTGGAAAAGATGTTTCACTTTCATTTGTCTCAGCTTTCTTTTCTTCCTTTCACTTTATTTTTCTTTCTTTTCTTTTATGTACTGAGGATTGAGCCCAGGGGTGCTCTACTACTGAGAGCTACATCCCTATTATGATTTGGACATGAGGTGTCCCCAAAAGCTTATGTGTGATGCAGTGCAGGCATGTTCGGAATTGTAATGATTGGACTGTAAGAACTGTAACTCAAATGGTGGATTAATCCACAGATATGGATTAACTTCATCTTCAAAGACAGTCCAACTCTACCTCAGTTATATATCTCTAACTCTGCCCTTCTGATTCCCTTTTTTTTTTTTTAAAAAAGAGAGAATTAATTTTATTTTTTCATCTAGTTTTGTTTTTCTTCCACTTAGTTATGTATGTGGTGCTTGGGTTTGAACCCGGGTCCTCGTGCATGCCAGTCAAGCTGTCTACTGCTGAGCTACCTTTCCAGCCCCTAATTCCCTCTTGTAAGGATCCTTGTTATAACATTGGATACACCTAGATAATCTAGGATAATTGACCCATCTCAAAATCCTTAAATTAATCACATCATCAAAGTCCTTTTTTGCCACGTAAGAAAAACATCTTCACAGGTTCTGGAAATGAGAAAGTAGGCATCTTTTGGGAAAGACATTATTACACCTACACAGTCTCTTCTCCAAAGATTCATGACCTTCATTAGAATATATTTGCTGTTACCAAATATTAAAGGATATTAAAGGTCTTAATTTTAAAGACAAGTGTTGTCTTTCTTTGCCAGATACTGATTTAAAATTGAGATTTGAAATTTTTACAATTTAAAATCCAGCGGTACGAAGTTAATTGATCAAAAAAGTTTGGTTGGTCAAAATAGGATTTTTTGGATTGGGAGTACAGATTAGTGATAGAACAGTGTGAGGTCCTGTGTTTAATCTTGGGCACTTGCAAAATAGATTCACCCCATTTTGAGGTCCCTAAAAGTCTGAAGTCATCACAGCATCCACTCAAGTATAAAAACTCATTTAGATTTCATTAGCTTAAAAGTCCCACATCTCATCATTTAAACAATCTGAAGTAGGCATGAGATTATAACTTCTGGGTTGTAATTGCTTATAGCGAAAAATTCCTCTCCAAAATTATAGATTTGCCAGACTTGATGGTGCAGGCCTATCATCCCAGTGGCTTGAGAGACTGAAGCAGGAAGATTGCGAGTTCAAAACCAGCCTCGGCAACTTAGTGAAGCCCTAAGTGATTCAATGAGAGTCTGTCACAAAATTAAATAAATAAATAAAAAGGGCTTGGATGTGGCTCAATGGTTAATGCCCCTGGGTTCAATCCCTGGTGCCAAAAAGACAAAACAAAAATATGGGCCTGTGGAGTTAGAAAATGAGTTGTCAGCAGAGTCTGGGGGGTCATGTCGAAAATCCCAGCTATTCAGGAGACTGAGTCAAGATCCCAAATTTGAGGACCACTTAGCAAGACCCTATCTCCAAATAAAATAAAAAGGGCTGAGAATGTAGTTCAAGAGGTAAGCACCCCTGGGTTCAATCCTTAGTAACACACACACACACACACACACAGAGTTTTCTGTTCCTGCAACACAGTGGTGGGACAGATGTAGGAAAATAGTTTTACACATTCCTACTATAGCTTCAGTTCCACTCAAAGGAACCATAGCTCCTTGGAGAAACAGTTGATTCCAGAGCTGATGCAGGGAAAGTATACACTAGGCCGGAAACATATTGTTATGGAAGAAGGTAAAGAAAAGCTTAAAAAGGCCGTTGCTCTGTAATGCCAGCACCGCCTCTAGCTCGCCAAGCTCCAGCCAAAGAAGAAGGGGGATAAGTAAGGAGGTCTTTATACCATGGCTCGCACAAAGCAGACTGCCCGCAAGTCCATCTGTGGTAAAGCACCCAGGAAATAACTGGCTACAAAAGCCGCTTGCAAGAGTGCGCCCTCTACTGGAGGGGTAAAGAAACCTCACCGTTACAGGCCTGGTACTGTGGCACTCGGTGAAATTAGACGTTATCAGAAGTCCACTGAACTTCTGATTTGCAAACTTCCCTTCCAGCGTCTGGTGCGAGAAATTGCTCAGGATTTCGAAACAGATCTGCACTTCCAGAGCGCAGCTATTGGTGCTTTGCAGGAGGCAAGTGAGGCCTATCTGGTTGGCCTTTTTGAGGACACCAACCTGTGTGCTATCCTGCCAAACGTGTAACAATTATGCCAAAAAACATCCAACTAGCACACCGCATATGTGGAGAATGTGCTTTAGAATTCACTATGATGGGAAACATTTCATTCTCAAAAAAAATTTTTTTTTCTCTTCTTCCTGTTATTGGTAGTTCTGAAAGTTAGATTTTTGTTTTCTCCCCATGGGGTCAAAACGTACCTATGTATATGATTGCGAGTGGAAGAATAGGGGACAGGAATCAGGTATTGGCCGTTTTTCCATTTTCATTTGTGAGTGAATTTTTAATATATATGTGGGGATATAAAGCATTAATGCAAGTCAAAATGTTTCAGTGAACAAGTTTCAGCAGTTTAACTTTATAACAATAATAAATAGAACTGTTAAATTTTTCTGGACAATGCCAGCATTTGGATTTTTTAAACAAGTAAATTTCTTATTGACGGCAACAAAATGGTGTTTGTAGCATTTTTATCATACAGTAGATTCCATCCATTCACTATACTTTTCTAATTGAGTTGTCCTACACGCAAGTACATGTTTTTAATGTTGTCTGTCTTCTGTGCTGTTCCTATAAGTTTGCTATTAAAATACATTAAACTATAAAAAAAAAGAAAAAGAAAACCTAAAAAGTGCTAAGGCCATACTAAAAGGATACAGAAGACAATTTGAAAGGGCTCCCACTGACCAAATCAGAGATAATTTGCGTGTCAAAATAAACAATATTGGTAATTGGATGGTAATGGTAATTCACTGGTAATCCATACGTTCATACTGATATAATTGAATAAAACAAAACTTTGATGAGGAATGTTATATTTATAAAATCTCAATATACTCCCACTCCCCCCAAAATCCTTATTAATAACTAACTACGTTAGTCAGCTTTTAGGCACTGTGACCAAAATACCAGAAAAAAAATATCTTAGAGGAGGAAAAGTTTATTTTGGGCTCACAACTGAAAGGCTCAGTTCTCAGTCTTTGACTCCATCACTCTGGGCCAAAGATGAGACAGAACTTCATAAAGGAAGGACGTGGCAGATGAAAGCTATTCAGCTCCTGGCAGCCAAGAAGCAGAGAGCAAGCAAGCAAAGGGTTAGGGATAGCATACAATCCCTGATGGCACACCTGTAGTGACCTACTTCCTCTAGCCACGACACTCTTGCCCTATATTACCACCAAGTAATCCTTTAAAATGATTAATCCACCGATCAGGTCATAGCTCACATAATCTAAACATTTTACCTCTGAATTTTTGCTATGTTGTCTAACACAAGCTTTCTGGGGGGGGACACATCATATCTACATAATAATTACAAAAGTTAAGAGTAACTTACAGGGGGGCTGGAGTGGTGGTTCAGTGGTTAGCATACAGGTTAAAATCCCAGCACCACATACAAAACAGTGTTGGAGCAACAAAAGCCACATGAAAAACTAAATAAAATTGATTTTGTTTTTCTCTCTCACAGTCCCTCTGTCTCTTAAAAAAAAAAAAAAAAACGTAGCTTAGTTCCAGGGCTGGAGATGTGGCTTAGCAGTTGGTGTGCTTCCCTGGCACGCGTGAGGACCTGGGTTTAACCCCAGCACCATATACACAACTAAGTGTCAGAGAAACAAAAACCAGATGAAAAATAAATAAATAAAATTGATTCTCTCTTTCACTCCATCTCTTTAAAAAAAAAAAACAGAGTAACTTACAGTGGAGAAATCTGGCAAATGCCACTGTAAACAAGTAATCATCGTAATAGGACAAATGGAAATGGGAGCAATCTGAGAGGACGCAATAGAAAGAAAACAACACCCTTCCATGATAGTTTTGCCAAAGATGATACCAAATCTAACTGTGAGGAAACATCAAATAAACCCAAATTAAGGAACTATATATCAGAAGTGTGAAGGTCATAAAAGTGAAAAATAAAAAAGAGCTCCAGACTAAAGAAATGTGACAACTAAATGTAGCACATGATTCTGGACCGGATCCATTTTCTACAAGTGGCATCTCTGGGAAAACTGGTGAAATTTGAATGAAGTCTGAGGATTAGATAATACAGACAAATCAATGTTATTTTTCCTGATTTTGATGGTTATATTGTGGTTAATAAAAAAAATCCTTGTTTAGTAACTTGGCACATTGGTGCATACCTGTAATCCAGCAACTCAGGAGGCTGAGGTAGGAGGATCACAAGTTTGAGGTCAACCTGGGCAATTTAGTGAGATTCTATCTCAAAATTAAAAGGGCCTGAGTTGTAGCTCAATGATAAAGTGCTGGTGGGTTCAATTTCCAGTACAAAAAAAAAAAAAAGAAAGAAAAGACTTTTTTTTTGCCACCCAGACTGACAAAAAATGTCCTTGTTTGAAAAAAGTACATATTTGGGGAAGATGAGAGCAATTTGTTGTCAATTTATTTTCAAATGCTTGAAAAAAAAAAGTTATGGGGACTGGAGCGGTGTCTCAGTGGTTAATGCAGGTTCAAACCCCAGCACCATGTACACAATGAAGTGTCAGAGCAATGAAAGCCACATGAAACACTAAATAAGAATGATTCTCCCTCTCTCTCACCATCCCTCTCTCTTAAAAAAAAAAGTTATCGACACTTATGCAAATTTTATGTATGTTTGAGATTGTTTCACAAAAAAGGAGGGGGAAAATGTTACTTCTCGGGGAAAATGTTACTTCTCGGAGAAAAGTTCAATGTTTTCTCACAAGCTATGGTTGCCCTGGTGTTTCTGTTGTTAATATAATCTTGGCAATTCTGTATAATAATGTAAGAAAAAACCCAACAAACTCAAACAAAAGCAATGGAACAATGTTACAGTTAGACAAGGAGAACAAGTTCTGGTGTTGTATTGCACAGTAGGGTGACTATAGTTAACAGTAAAGTATTAGTTACAGCACTTGCCTGGCACGCACAAGGACTTGGGTTTAAACCTCAGCACCACATACACAAATGTTGGAGCAACAAAAGCCATATGAAAAACTAAATAAAACTGATTCTCTCTCTCTCTCTCTCTCTTTCTCAAAAAACAAACAAAAACATAATAAAGTATTATATATTTCAAAATAGAAGAGCCTGGCAATGTGGCAAAAGACTAAAATCCTAGCTGTTCAGGATGGTACCACAGGAGGATCCCAAGTTCAAGGCCAGCCTGGCCAATTTAAAAAGAGCTTGTCTCAGAATAAAAAGGGCTAGAAACATAACTGGGTGGTAGAACGCACCTCAGTATCTTCTGCCCCCCCGCCAAATAGCTAGAAACGAGAATCTTCAAGCGTTTCTCATCACAAAGAAATAATAAATATTTAAGGGGATGGGTATTCTAATAACCCAAATTCAATCATTAGACAATGTAATACATCACATTGTACCCCATAAATATGTACAACATTTATGTAACAATATATTATGTAACAATAAGCATAATAAGCATAAAATAAAAATTTTAAGAATCAAAAACAAGAATTTAAAAAATCCAACAACCTGTAAAGATTGAAAGGGAATATATAAAGCTGTTTTTGCTTGTTAAAGACATAATTATCTCTTAGAAAACCCAATAGAATCAATAGACAAACTAGGAAACTCAAGAAAAGAGTTCATTAAGTTTGCTGGATAGAAAATCAATTATATTCCTCCCCAAATAAAGGAAATAGTTACAATGCTTAAAATGAACCTGAAATTGGGGCTAGGAGTGTAGCTCAGTGGAACAGTGCTATTAGCATGCACTAATAAGACCTGGGTTGGATCCCCAGCATTGCAAACAAAGAAAGTAAAAAGAAAGCAGACTGGATATTCTGATAAGTGTGACAGGTATTCTGAGCATTGGCTCTTTTAAAGACTTCTCTGCTACAAAATATTTTTTTTTTAACTGAGAATTGAACCTAGGGGCACCTTACCACTAGCCTTTTTATTTTTTATTTGGAGACAGAGGCTCAGTAAGTTGCTTAGGGTTTCACTAAGTTGCTGAGGCTGGCCTCAAACTTGCAATCCTCCTGCCTCAGCCTCCCTAGTCTCTTGGATTGTAGGCATCTACCATGCCTGGCTCCCTTGTGTCTTGATGCTGTGAAGGTGGTGCCCTGACAATCATCAGGCATAAATATTTTGGACATTGGAAGGCGTTTCACTTATGGTAAATCACTATTTCTCTTATGAATTTAATTAGTGTAGTGTAATCAAAGATCTACTTTCTTAAATTTCTAAGTCCACAAAGTTAAAGATAAGACCTGCATTGTGTAGATTACCTTAAATCATGTAGAAGTACTGCATAGCCAATTTCTGTTCTGGTGCCTTATTCCTCTCAGTATTCCTAAAGAATGCCTTGCATTAATTTTTGGTAGCTGTCCCTGCTGATCTAGTGGTTAGGATTTGGCACATTCACAGTACCCATTGGTGGAATAAGGTAATCCTTTCTTTCCATCAGGCCAGTTTTCTGGTATTATTTCCTACTGTTCCCATATTTCATCTATTCCCAAGGGCTCACTATTCTTTGTACACTCCATATTCTTTGTTTCCTTGTCTTTGCAAATACTGTTCTTATTTCTCTCTCTTTCTGGCCCTCTGGTGGTTTTGTGTGTGTGTGTGTGTGTGTGTGTGTGTGTGTATGTGTGTGTGTTTTGTTTTGTTTTGTGGTACTGCCGCTAGGATAGAATCCAGGACTTTGTGAATGGTAGGCAAGTGCTTTTTCTTTTTCCTTTCTTTTTCAAAGAGAAGGATAGTGATAGAGAAAGGAGGAAGAATAATTTTATTTAGTTTTTCATGTGACTTTTGTTGCTCGGACACTTTGTTGTATACATGGTGCTGGGATTTGAACTCGCTGCCTTGCACATGCCAGGCACATACTGTAATGGCTTAGCCACTGCTCCACCTCCAGCAAGTGCTTTTCCTATGTTTTATTTTACTCTTGTAGTGGTGAGCATCAAATCCAGGGTTTCATGCATGCTAGACCCCAACCCCATTTTTCTATTTTCTATTTATATTTGAGGTACTGGGGATTGAATCCACTAGTGCTCTACTACTAAGCTACTTCCCAGCCCTCTCTATTTTTTTTAATTTTGATACAGGGTCTATCAGGTTGCCCAGGTTGGCCTTGAATTTTCAATCCTCCTTTCTCAGACTCTGGAGTTGCTGAGTTTACAGGTGGACATCACCATGTCCACCTACTTTTTCTATTTTAAAGAAGAAGTTCAAATATTACTTCTAGTAGGTCTTCCCTGTTTCTCCGTGCATTCATTCAATCATTTGCTTATTCATTCACTGACTCATTCAACAAAGATTGAACAGTTTACAAAGCACAAAGCAAGGCACTGAAAATTGATGGTAGGTAAAAAATAGAGGGTCATCTTTATCATTCTCTTGAAGCTCTATCAGGACAGACAGATTAATAAACTTGATATATTGTGTTCATTGATGACTATATAATTCCCAACAGAGATAGACGCTCTGAGGAAATAAACACTACTCTTTAAGAGTACATTACCAAGGAATCTTACCTTGGTTGGGGTGGGTAGTGGGTAAAGAAGTTCAAGGATGGCCTGAGGAAGTAACAATGAATATTCATTTGGAGGTATAAATAGGCAAAAAGGAAGCAAAAAAGGCATTCCAGAGGCACTACAAGGAGCATGGCAATTTACAGGAATAGGAAGAGGCAATGGAGCTGGAAGTCAGAGAGTAAGGCAGATAGAGTGGTAGAAGATGCAGGATTTGAATGGGAAGAAGGCAAGGCAAGTGGTACATGACCAAATTTGCATTTTGGAAAAATTACTTTAGCTACTATAAAGATAATACATTAATAAGGAGACAAAGAATGGCAAATGGGGAACTTGCAGTCTTTTAGGGGAGATTATGATAGACTGAGGTGGTGGTAATGAAGATGAAGTAGACGAATTTTAAAGATCCTTAAAGGTAAAATTCCTAAGAGTGAAAGATGGAAGCTGGGCGCAGTGGTGCGCGTCTGTAATCCCTGCTACATGGGTGGCTGAGGCAAGAGGATTGCAAGTTCCATCGCCCGCCTGGACAGTTTAGCGAGACTGTGTCAAAAAAAAAAAAAAAAATGTGGAGGGGAATTCCATCTCCATTACGGCTAAGAGAAGGGCAGGTGGGATATGGAAGCAGAGGGAGTAAGGATTAGGACATAACTCCCAGGCTCCTGGCTTGTGTATTTAGAACTGCTGTGGTCGGTGGGGAAAAAACTTATCCCGTCCCCCTATAGGGGTTACTCCTTCAATTCCAGGAATGTTCTAGGATTTGGCAGCTTCACACTCTGTCAATAACTAGGTGAGCCCTCTACCAGCAAACCTCCAGGTTTGCAAAAGGCAAAGGGAAGGTGGGGAAATCCATAGCAGTGAGTAACCCTTCAATCTGGTGTTATGTTAATTGAGTGCCAGTCACATTAAGTCTGACCTCACTCCATCAGGTTGTTAGGCCTGAATGAGCAAATTATTTCTTTTTTTGTTCTCCGGTTCAGTTCAGTTCCCTCCAGCCCTCCCCGCCCGCGGAGCCCGTTCTGCGTCTCGGGCAGGACATGCACGTGTTTTCTACAAGTATCTGGAATGGCTGCCACACTGCGGTCAGACTAGGTCAGGTACTCCGAGCATCCTCCGACGCCGCCCGGAGCAATCCCGAGGACCAGCCCTTCCCACAATGCCGCGGCGCCTTCTTGCCCAGGCGTCCCGAGACCTCGCGAGAGTACCACGGCGCCCGTTGCGGCCCAGACTGGAGCACCACGCCTTCCCCAGCCTAGCAAAGGCCACCTCCATCCCCGCCGCGACCTTGCACTCGCGCTCGGCTCTCGGACTGGCTGATGGAGTCGGGTCAGTTTTTTTCCTAGCCAGAAGCGGTTCGACAACCAGTTCCTCTTCTGGTCCCACCTCCGAAGCCTGCGGATTGGACAGCTGAGTCAGATGTCTCGCGTCTCCGCGGCAGCGCGGACGAGCCAATCAGGAGCTTGGCGTATTTTACAAACTGGGGAAGTAGCTGCAGCAGAGTCCCAGAAAGTTGGGGGAAAAGCGAAGAAAGTGGAGGCGACCCTGAGGGTTTCCCAGGAAGGTGTGACAGAAGGATCCTGGGGAGAATGAGGCTGCAGCGTCTCATAGGGAGAAGAGTATTTCGCGGACCTGGGGGAAAGAGCAGGCTCCGGGTGTTTGGAGGTGGCTGCCAGAAGTGCGGCCTTGCAGGCGCTGGGGGCTTCTGGGCTTATGGATTGGGGCGGAGGTGGAAGTAACAGAAATGGCAGGCAGAAGCCTTTCCCCAAGAATTGGTTGACTTTAATCCCTGATCCTGTCTGCCTTCTTCCCCATCTTAATGGTAGCCGCCATGACCACCCTTCAAGCCAAGAAGGATGCCCTCTTCCGGGGTCTATCTCCCACTCCTAGCAAGATTCCGGTCCGCTCTCAGAGACGCCCGCCTTTCCCCACAGTCAAATCGTGCGCCCTGGACCAGGAGAACCAAGATCCAAGGGTAAGAGGGCCCTGGTGGGTGAAGAGGCAACTAGGAGGCAACACACACCAACACTGAACCCCAAAGCTGAATCCCAGTTTTTTGTCCTCCTCTCCTCCCAGAGATTGGTGCAGAAGCCACCGCTCAGTATTCAACGTCCCCTCGTTGACTCAGCAGGCCCTAGGTTGAAAACCATGCACCAAACTGAGAAATCACCAAGATTGATGGGAATCACTCAGCTCCGGAATCCCTTGGAAGAGCTTAGACCTAGCCCTGAGGGACAAAATGTGGGTCCTGGACCCCCTCCACAGACAGGTACCTGTTGGAGTTCTTGACTGAGTAGGAATGGGAAAGGCCCTGTGGGGTTGGGGGTCTTTGCACTCCTCCTGGTCTCCTGATAACTATAAGATTCCTGGCTCTTGTTCTAGGAAAGCTCTTAGCTCTTAGAAACCCTCTTCTTCCTTTAGCAAAATATCATTTTTTCTGAAGTCTCTTCCAACTCCCTCAGTCACAGCCAACTGTTCTGTATTCTCCTAATACTTTTAAATAATTTTTCATAATCTGTCTGTTCCTTGACTTAAATATGTTACCTCTCAATGGTTTGATGATAGCTTCTTGATGATAGGGGCTTTGTCTTACTTATCTTTGACTCCACTGCTTAGAAGAGTGTCTGTGCTAGGGTCCCTGGCTTCTCAGCCTCCTCATTCCTGTTCCTTCTCACCTTCTCTTCTCCTCTAACCTTCCAGAGGCTCCAGGGGCCATAGAGTTTGTGACTGACCCTGCAGCTCTGGCCACCATCCTGTCAGGTGAGGGGGTGAAAAGCTATCCCCTGGGGCGCCACTCCAGTCTGGCTCAGAGAGTATTGGTTCGGGGGAGCCAGGGAAGCACCACCCGGAGAGGCCAGGTAATAAGAGAGAATGTGAGATCATGGTGGTGGGTTAAGAAGACAATCCTGAGCTAAGGCTGATATCCTCTGTTGGTGTCCCAGGGTGCTCGGTCCTCTGCATACTTGGCAGCCAGGACCCCCAACCACCGACTAGACCATGCCAGGGCTTCCTGCTTCTCAAGGCTGGAGGGACCAGGACCCCGAGGTCGGACTTTGTGCACTCAGAGGCTAGAGACTTTGGTGAGTGCTTTCAACGGGCTGATGTTCAAGTGTTCTGGGAGTTCCTTCCAGAGATAAAGCTAGGCCCGGAAGAGAAGGTACCTTGTGATGGGCCAAGAGATTCTGTAGGGAAGATGGGGTTGGTGGTGAAGCCTGAAGCTTTGGGTCCAGCTCTGACTCTGCTTTCATCTCTTGCTCCTATGGATCAGATTCCACCTTCAGGACCTTCTTTTCAACCCTCCACCCGCCCCAGTTTACAGGAACTAAGAAGAGAAACAGGTGGCAGCTGCCGGTGAGAAGGAGGGGGTGCGGGAGGTCCTATGAACTAGTGTCTCAGGCAGGGGTCCCCCAGAGCTAGGGCCTTCCACTAGCTTTAGGACTCCCCACCAGCCTAGAAGGGGATGGAGGAAACCTATGATTTCTCAGGGTAAACATTTGGAATAGAGTTCAGGTCTTCATAGCCTTCAGTATGATATGAAGGGAAAGAGGGACAGAAAGGTAAGGTGCTCTTTTTTCTGGCTAGAACATGGACTGTAGCAATATAAATGGGATTTGGGTTTAATTCCTAACCCTTACCACTACTATTTGTGCAAGCTTGCCCTAACCTCTCTGAGCTTTGGTTTCTTTGTTAAATGAGGATATTGTTTGTATCATAGTTAGAGGTTATGAGAATGAATTGAGATGATGTTTGCAAAGCACATGCCTGGCTCATGGTTGGTATTCAGTGACTGCTACTGTCCTTATTATCATCAGAACTTCAGTAAGCCAGGCCTCAGGATTGCTCCTGGAAACCCCGGTGCAGCCTGGTGAGTATGTCTGCACTGGGGAGAGAATGGGGCAGGTGGGCTGCCTGCAGCAGGGAATAGGAGAAATAAGATGAGAAATCTCAGTTTTGGGGACTGAGGTGGGGTGAAGAATTGGGGAGGCAGGAAGGCTAAGTCAGAAGGAGCAGGAGAGCTGGGGAAATAGCTCAGTGGGGAGCATTTACCTAGCATTCTTGAGGCCCTAGGTTCATTCCCTTTATTGCAAAAAATAAAAATAAAGAAGGAGGAAGAGAGGTCGGCGTGGTTGTATATATGCTTATAATCCTGGTTACTCAGGGAGGCCGAGGGAGGAAGATTGCCAGTTCAAGGCCAGCCTGGTTAACTTAGCTGACATTCTGTCCTCAAATAAAAAGGACTGAGAATGTAGTTCGGTGGTAGAGTGCCCTGCGTTCAATTCCCAATACAGAAAGGAAAGAGGGACTGACTTTCTGAATGGGCCAGAGTTTAGCCCAGTTACACTTGTATCCCCATTTCTGCCCTCTTCCTTGTCACTTATGCAATATTGACCTTCCACTCACTATTCTGTCCCTAGACCTTCTACCATTTACCACACCCTCAGCCCACTCAGTTCAGATTGTTAAGTGTTTACCGAGGTGATATTGGACTCTCAGGTGATGCTGCATGGGTCCTTACTCCTGAAGGGCAAATGTGGGCAGTTAAACTGGTCTACCTTCTTCATAGGCTACAAAGGCCTATGAAGATTTTCATGCAAGTTCTAGATACTACAACAAATTTCCTGTCTTTTTGCTTCCTCTCTCCCTAAAGGAGAACATGAGGTTGTCCTTAACTCAGATGAAGGAAGAGGGACCCTCTTGGGTCTGGCTCAGCGAGTACCATTAAGAGAAATCCGAGAGATAATACAGACCAGGGTGAGATGGGACCCTTCTGGGTGGGGAGTACTGGAGATTCTTGAGAAATTCCACTATAGTGGCCAACACTGAGAATTGTGGGTGAAGCCAGGCAGTCTTGGGCCTCAGGATACTATTTAGTTTGAGTTGGCCCCAGATGAGCCCAAAGCCTTTCCAAAGTGGGACTGACTTCCTTTTACCAGGTATCTGGGGCCTGAGATTAGAGGTCACGGACTAGTATATATTTATATCACCTTCAAATCAATGGTGAGGCCAAGACAAATCTAGCATTTGTCATCCCTTCATTCTACAGACATTTTCTGACCATCTACTGAGTTCTAGGCTCTGGACATACATATTCTAGAAAGGGGAAACAAAAAAATAAGCACATGTATAAAATGTATAGGACATCAGATATATTCTCTATAAAAAATTAAAAAATAAGGCACTAGCCAGGTATGATGTAGCATGCCTGTAATCTCAGTGACCTGGTAGGCTGAGGCAGGAGGATCACAAGTTTGAGGCCAGCCTCAGCAACTTTGTAAGTCCCTAAGTAATTTAAGGGGTCCTTGTCTCAAAAAAAGAAGGGTTGGGGGTGTGGCTCAGTGGTAAAGCACGCCTGGGTTAAATCCCTGGTTTGGGGAGAAAAAAAAAATGACACTGAGGCTGGAATGGTGGCTCAGTACTTACCTGACATGTGTGAGGACACAGTTTCAAATCCCAGCACCATGTACACAACAAAGTATCAGAGCAACAAAAGCCACATGAAAAACTAAATAAAGTTGATTCTATCTCTCTCTCACTGTCCCTCTCTTAAAAAAAAAATGATACTGAAGGGACATTCAGATTGAAGGAGTTGCTATCATAAAGTGGATTGTAATTGGACAGGGGACTCTTTAAGAAGATGATGTTTAAGTGAAGACCAGAAGTTGAGGGCATGCCATGCAAATATGCAGGGGAGTACATTCCAGGCCAGGAGTGCTATAGATGCAAAGCCCCTGAAGAGAGAATGTGCCTAGTGTTTGCAAAAAACAGAGACCAGTGAGATTGAAGCAGAGTAAGGAGAAATGAGGTTGCAGGATCCGATTAGGTCAGGACTTACAAACTAGGGCAAACTCTTAGGAATGAGTGGAAAGTCATGGGGACAAGAAATGAATAAGGGAGTGACATGATTTGACTTTAGTCTTGAAAAAATCACACTGGTTGCTGCAGTGAGAATAAGATAGGAAGACAGAAGAAAGAGATCACTTCCTACTTTTTTCCTTTCCACAGGACAGTGGTGATACACACCTGATGCCCTCCCCTGCCCAGTCCATGCATGGAAATGTACTGCCCTCTGTCACTGGCCCGTCACCTTTTGGACAGGCTCAGCGTGTACCCTCTCCTGCTCTTCCAGCGCTGGTTTGTATTTACAACTCCTGGAGGCTGGGCAAGAGCAGAACAATCTGTCTGAGATTCTCTAGGTATAGGTTTTGTTCTTGCTTAGCCACCCACATCTCTCCCCAGACTTCACATTCATTGTTGCGTCGCCTTGCTATTCGACCCAAAACCCAGTTCACACCCGTCCGATCAGTCCCCAGAGTTAAGCAGGTAAGAGAGGGCATGGACCATGGTTGGCGAAGGAAGGAGATGAGTGGGTACAGGGAGAATTAAGATAGAGGCAAGGGGAGACTGGGTTCCATCTGTGGGTGCTGGGCCTTGCTGACATCTCACTTTGGTTACAGGCCCGATGGTTGAGTGGCCTCTCCCCTCAGTCCTGCCCTGAAGAGCCTGCCCTGCCCTGGGTAAGAATCAGAGATCTTCCCATGCTAAGCTCCCACTTGCTGTCCCTTTGACAAGGAGGCCCGACAGTTTGAGGCCAGTATGCTATCTGCATAAGCTGCCTGCCTCTCCATCTCTCCCTGCTTCTCTCATGTCCCTTCTAGTCTAAGTCCAGGATCTCTCAGTTAGGGACTTTGATGCCTTCCTCATGAGGGTGGGACTCAGACTGATTTTCTTCTCCCAACTTATCTTCCTCATTGGCCCCCTTTCCACCTGTGTGGCAGGAGCAGATTGCAGTACGGTTGTTCGACCAGGACAGTTGTATAAGGTTTCAGGAGGGGCCTGGGAAACCACTTGTGGCAAGTCCTTCCAGACCCCACCCCAACAGGACCCTCAACCTCCAAGAGCTAAAGATGCAGGTGGGCCTGTGTGGGCAACAGCTTTGATGATTGTTGAACAGTGATGGGGCTGGGAAAGGGGGAATCTAAAAAGAGATAAGGGTAGAGAGGACAATATGGGTAGACTGAACCCTCCTCGTAACATCACACTGGGGCATTCTCTCCCATCACAGCGCATTAATATCCTGCAGCAGCTGTTGCTACAGGAGGTAGAAGGACTGGCAGTGGGCAAGTACACCCTGCTTAATGGATCCTCTACTCTGAATATGGTCGAACTTCAGCCCCTTCTGGATGAGATTTCTAGAACTCTGAATGCCCCAGAGCATAATTCTGGGTCTTCCCACCTACCTGAACTGTTACAGCCCTCTGGGCTGCCAGAGCTCAGCTTTTCAGAGGAATGTGGGGAACTACAGCCCTGCTTTGGGGCAGAGCCTGACGTGGCACAGCCATGCCCACCAACAGAACCAGGCTCCCTAGAGTCCTGCTGCAGGACTGAGCCAGAGATACCAGAGCCTTCCTCCCAGGAACAGCCTGAGATACCAGAGCCTTGCCTTCCAGCAGAGCCTGGACCTTTTCAGCCTACCCCACAGGGGCAGACTGGACCTCCAGAGACTTGCCTTAGGGTGAAGCTGGAGGCTTCTAAGGCCTACTCCCAGGAACCTAGAAGCCCAGAGTCCAGCCCATGGCCCTGTTGCAGTCAGGGGGCTCCTGCAACCACCAGCCTGACCTTCTCTTCCCAACGCCCACTTTGTGCCAGCCTCCCTATCCATTCAGTCCAGTCTCTGAGGCCTCTGACTGGCCAGCCAGGTAAGGAGATGGCTAGGAAGGGATGTGATCAAAGGAGTTCCTATCTCTCACTGGGAATAAGGCCCCGTACACCCCATGATGTATGCTTTTTTTCCTGCAATGTTATCCCACCTGTCCCAGTCTGGCTCCCTCAGGAAGAAAGGAGGAATTGGCCCTCTAGCCTTGTGCCCCTAACTGGCTTGGCCCTTGTGGGAGGGGAAAGGGCCGTACAAGGAGGGGTATAGGACTCCAGAGCATCCTCTAAACTCTCCACAATTCTCAGGCCCTAGCAGTCTGGCCCCTCGCACAGTGGCCTTGAGACAGCGCCTAAAAGCATGTCTCACCGCCATCCACTGCTCCCATGAGACTCGCCTGGATGATGAGTGTGCCTTCTATACCAGCCGAACCCCTCCCCCAGGGCCCACCAGGGTCTGCACCAACCCTGTAGCCACATTGCTTGAATGGCAGGATGCCATGGTAAGCCAATAGTCTGTGTCCAAGCCTGTGGAGGGTGGGGGATGGCAGCAGGATCCCATATTGGCTCCTTTTCTACAGGCAAAGGAAACATAACAAGGTCTCTCTTTCTCTGCAGTGTTTCGTTCCTGTTGATTCTGCAGCCCCGCGGGGTTCTCCATCATGAGGTCCCTGCCTCCACCCATTCCTGTCCTGCGGACCTCACCCCCTTCCCTTTGTTCTTATTTATTGTTGGTCTGCCCATGGGATTGGGAACCAACATCCTTTTGTCCTTTAATAAAGTTTCTAAAATGTCCAAATGTCCAGTCAGTGAGTTTTTAGTGTACAAATAGGGCATCCACTGCTGTTGCTTTGCAGATGACCACCTGGTGGCAGTGTGCTCTTAGAGGATGGAAGCCAGCCTTCAGGGAGGAAGCTTTCCCACCCCTACCCAGCCCACTACCCCCTCTGCAAACTCAGAGTCTGTGGACAGCTGTGGAATCTTCTTGAGCCTTGAGATCAGTTCCAGTTCTAGGAAAAGTCAAATACTCCTTTATCCCTCAGAGCTCTTCTGCTAGGAGTCTCTCATTTTCCCTTGCTGTAGCCTGTACCATGCTCCCAGATACTTAGGCTGATGCAGGAGGAATGCTTGAGCCTAGGAGCTCAAGAGCAGCCTGGACTACATAGCAAGACTGTCTCAAACAACAAGAAAACCAACTTTCCTGGCTCTAGGCTGAAGGGTAGGACTATCACACCCAGATGTTTGGAATTCTCCCTTGTTAACATCATCCATCTCCCAAGCCTACAGAAGGAGGTCCCAAAATTCTCCTGGGAGTGATATTGCCTTTTTCCTTTCAACAGAAGAATAGAAGCCTGGACCATCTTATTTGTCTCCCTCACAGGCAGATCTTCCCAGGGATAACTGAATATTTGCCTCTGACTGAGATTGACACAGTTAGGGTGGGAGTCCTTTTGGGAGGTCAGGAAAAGGGCCACTTTCCCCCACTCTGCAACAAGTTAAGCAGCCACACACAATCCCCCAACCTCACTTTATTGGAAGAGACAACCTCAGCTGTAGCCCCAGGGCCAAGCGCTGAGAGGGATGGAATACAGACTGTACAGATGAGTTTTAAATACAAGGAAAAAATTTACTGGTTCCTCCAGTTAAAGAAGGATGTCAAGACTGGAGCCTGGAGCCTGAAAATGAAGATGAGGGAGGAGAAGATGGCATGGCAAGAGAAAGCTGTCATTCAAGGACCAGTCCCTACCCTGTTTTAGCCTCTCACCTTGAGGGCTCCTCTTTTTTTTTTTTTTTTTTTTTTTTGTTCTTTCCCTCCCAAGCTGACCAGAGTTCCCTTCCACTTTCTGGGCTTCCCAGCTTCAACTAGTGAGGCCACTTCCCAGTTAGAAGAGAAGAGAGGGCCTCCACCTGCACCTCCCAGCTTTCGCTGGCAGCCTGTGGATACCGGTGATCCCTCCTTGATCCTCTCTATTCCACCTCTGGCCAAGCCTCCTCCCCTCCCAAGTCACTTGAATCCTCAAGCCCCAAGAGTCCATGAGCAGGAAGGTCTGCCCCACTGCCAGGTTCTCAAAGGATGGATGGTGACTTGGGTGGGACCCGCAGGAGGTGAGTGAGGGCTGGAGCAAAAGGGCGAGAGAGCAAGGGCGCGGGGGATGGTGCAGGTTCAGTCTGGATAGATAATGAAGCCCGAGAAGGTGCTGTATTTGTTGGTGTTGCCGCCGTGCACCTTCCCGCCGTCCAGTTTGATGAAGACCTCGTCGCCCACATCGAGGTGAAGAATGACGCTGTTGCTGGCGTAGTCGTAGTTCTGGTCCGCGTCCTGAGCAATAGCGCTGGCCCTGACCTAGCCAGGAAAAGAGAGGAAAACGACCTACTCAAGCTCTACGCAGAGCTGGGGTGTCCAGGGGTCGGAGCAGCGCTTGCCGCTGCGCATCGGAAAGCCGCGCGGAAGAGAAGCCGGCTGTGAGTGCTGGGAAGGACAAAGTAGGACATCGCTCGGCTTGCTCCTGGGGCTCTGCCATTCATTAGCTGTGTGACTCGGGGCACACTTCAGGTCTTCTCTGGGCCTCAATTTGAGCTATAAAGTGGGGGGGGGTAGTAATAGAACCTACCTCATGAAGTTGTTGGAATTAAATGAGCTACACGAGTCTATTCAGAACAGTGATTTGCATATATAAAATGTTAAATAGGGTTTGCTATTATTATTCTCATTTTAAAAATAAAATTAGCCTGCAGGATAATGTACAAGATTCTGCGCCGGCTCAGACCTCCTGATAGTCTTCAATTTGCGTTTGCTTCAGTTCTGGGGCATAGGTGTGTCTCTGCATGTGCCACAGGGTGCAGGCCCTGGGAGATGCACTTCTGGGCTCTGGCCTCTGGGGTGCGGGTTTCCCAGCGGAGCGTCCAGCTGGTGCCCCGACGTGGAGGGTCGCCTTCACCTGGAACTGGTAGTCTAGCCTCTCTCCCGCCTGAAAGCCATTGCCTCCAGCTGCCAGCCCCCTCCCCATTCCTGCTTTTTCCGTCCCACCGGGGCTGGTTATTAACTCATTAATTATTCATCATTATTCTAATCATTATTTACCATCCCCAGGGCCGCAGAGCCTGCCACGCCACAGCCACCATGGAATACAGAGTGGGAACTGTGCCCCAACCCCCTCTGAAACCAACACTCTCTAAATACACACTTGCTCCCTGGCTTCCTCCTAGACACCCCGGCATAGACCAAGCATGTCTACTTGCTGCCAAATGCAGCTAGTCGCCATCATTCTACTCACACCTTCACACTCCCCACTCACAAACACATACTCCAATCATGCACACATTCACACTTCCTTACACATATACACTGCCTCTTCCCCACACTGACAAGGAACTCTTTCCTTGGGTTCCTTGGGAGGTCCTGCAGGAGAAGACCCTAAAGCAGGTGTGGGAGGTTGTAGCAGCAGCTATTCCTCTTGGGTGGGATGGCACTACTGGCAGTAGTAGGGCCTAGGCTCAGATTGAGCCCCAAGGAGCAGACCTACTACCTCTCTGGTGGGGCATTTGGAGGTCACCACTCAGTCTAATCTCCCCTTTAGCCTGAATCACCCAGGCAGCTCCTTCCATCCCAGCCTGTGGCCCTGGCCTCTTTCTGGCCTTTGTGGGCCTGAAGCTGAGTCCTTGGAGGTATTTCTCCGAACCAAGGAGGCAATAACTATGACTGCCCACAGGGGCACCAAGCATTTGAAGCTGGAGGCTCAGAGGTTGCTAGGGAGGATGTGAGTCTATGGACCAGGCCACTGTCCAAGGCCTCATTTCTCCCTATCCCTTGCCTCCTTACTCCTCCAAATCCTTCCTTCTACCACTTTTTTTTTTTAAAAAACATGGAACACTTCACGAATTTGGGTGTCATCCTTGTGCAGGGGCCAATCTTCTCTGTATGGTTCCAATTTTAGCATATGTGCTGCCAAGGCAAGCACTCCTTATACCACTGAACTGGCCCCTGAATTGTCAGACCATGTCCCCTGTCTGCCTGAAGACACTCAGTATTATCTGAGGGTAAGAATGAATATAGGTTTGACCCCAGACTCTGGGATGAGCAATAGGATATCTGTTTGGCAAGTGAGCAAGCTCTTGCTTGCTTGCTTTCCCTTTTCTTGAAAATCCAAACTGAATGTCCCCACAAGGGCTGGCTGACAATTGCCCACTGCCTTAGACACAGATTCCATTTCAATTCCAAAGACCCAGATTCTAGGTAGTTCACGCTTCATGAGGGCATAAAGACCCAAAGGCCAGGGAGGCCACCTCCAAAAGATAAGACAGCTCAAGACAGGGGGGAAAAAGACTAAATAATAGGGGAAAATACCAACGACATTTGGTGTGGATGTCTACAGTTGGAGTGTGAGATCACTGCAGCAGAGCCACTAAGCTTTGAGTTCTGAGTTCTAATTCCAACACCATTGGAAAAGTCCCTTGAGACTCTGGGCAGGAAATTTCCTTTCTCTGGCCCCCAATTTCTCTGGCTAAATGAAGCTATTTATAAATTCTTGGTGACCTGGTGTTCCTGGATTCCCTGATGCTGTTTGGAGAAGGAGCTGGGTTGTGGAAAGAGTACATGGAGATTTAGGAAAATAGCAATCAAATATGGGACTAGGTGGGAGAGGGGCATCTCACCTGTCCATTCTTCATCAAATCGGCCCACATGCTAGTGCCGTCGCCGCCGCGCATGAGCACGTGGTAAGCAAAAAAGTAGACGCCGGGCATGGGGCAGGTGAACTTGCCGCTAGCTGCCTCGTACGCGTTGCCCACGTTGGTCACCACGTCGTCAAAGCGCAGTACCTCATAACCTTCATGAGGCCGCCGCAGGCCCGCGTAGAAGGCAATTCGAGGCACGTAGCCGGCAGGGGGCACTGCCCCGCCTGGGCCTGGACCAGGAGGGCCGGGGGGACCTGGCCTGCCGGGCTCGCCAGGTGGCCCTCTGGGACCTGGGGGTCCTGGGGGCCCCCTCAAGCCTGCCTTTCCTCGCCGGCCCACCTCTCCCTTAGCACTTGGCGGAAAGGGTGGCACCGAAGCCGGAGCGCCGTCGGATCCCTGTCCTCCGGACCCGTGCGGGTCACACACCATGCGGCAACGACCGAGCATCTCATAGTGCGCTGGCCCGCGGGAGCTGTGCACTAGCAGCGGGATGGCCACCAGTAGCAGTAGCACCATGGCCACCCCGACGGCCGCGCCTGCCACCCGCTTGCGGCGGCTTAGCCGCGATGCGGCCAGGGCCAGCAAATCCTCCTCACTTTTGGGCGCAATGGCGGCGGAGGCCGGGGGCTCTCCGCGGGCCCAGGAAGAGGTGGCCCGGCTGGGGGCTGGGTCTGTATCCTCCGGACTGTTGCGTCCGGTCCCCCTGCTCCTGTTAGCGCCCGCCGCAACGGTGCGGTTCCCCAAACCGTCGGTCAAAGCAGAGGTCCCCCCGTGCGGTGGGCTAAGGGCAGCACCTAACTGTTCAGAACCCGTGGTTCTCTTATTACCCTCCCGTGCAGCCTTAACGATCCGGGACGCCTGAGATCCGCGGCTTTTTGGACGGCTGGTTTCTTACAGGTCTAGGATACCTGCTCTCCAAAGAGCTGCTTTCTCACCGATGGCGGTGTCTAGGTCCCTTACGGATCGCTCCCGGTTGGAGCGCGGACTACTCCCCGCGCGCCAGATGTCCCGAACTCTGAGCTGAGGGTGGCGCCCCTGGACTCGACCTCCCCGTAGATTTTGCCCTCTACCTCTTGGAGAGCGCTCACCGGCCTTCCTCCTTCAAGCACAGCTGCAGCCCTTGCTAGAGCCCTGGACTGGCGTCTCTCTCCTGCAAGCGCTCTCGCTCTCTGCGTCCCTAACCTTCCTCCCCTTCTTCCCCCGGCGGCAGTGCGGGTGGTGTGAGTCGCCGCGCGGCGGGAGCCACTATAAGCGGTCGAAGGCGGAGCGACCCCTGGTGCCCAGAGCGGGAAGCGCGGGGGCGGGGCAGGCAGGGTTGCTTCACACAACCCTCCACACACATACAGGGTACCCCTTTCCCTTGCCCCTAGGTTCCTGGCTAGCTGTGAGGGTTTGGCAGGGATTCGCGGCACCGACCTTATCCTTTCTTTCACCTTCTACCGGGAGTTCGGCATTCTCAGAGTCCCGAAAAAGCCAGAAACAGCAACGGGATAAACAGGGGTCATGGTAGAAATACAGAGAAGACGGAGGTGGATTGCCGAGCTAAAAGAGCTAAAAAGAGGCAGGGAGAGGGGAATCTCAAACAAACAGAAAACAAAACAAGAAAAGCGAGAAAAGATAGAAATTCGCCACCACACGCCCCTCCACGACCTCAAACCAATACCAAATAATATGGGTACTTGTTGGCCTGAACAGGAAACGGCAAAATTCCAGCCACCCCCACCTCGACCCCTGGGATTGGGGGGCTATGCAAGTGTGTGTGTGTGTGTGTGTGTGTGTGTGTGTGTGTGTGTGTGTGTGTTGGGGAGGAGAAACAGACCATCCTGGGGGAGCGAGCAGGAAACAGACAGAAAAGCAGAGAAGAAGCGACAGAAAAATCAAAACGACAGAAAGCCAGATAGAGACCCAAAGACAGACAAAGCAGTGAAAAGAGACTAACTGACAGCTCCAGAAGGGGAGAGGGAGAGACAGAGACAGAGAGAGACAGACAGGAACTGAGACAGGTTGACAGATCCAGAGAGAAATGTAAATGGTGCGCTGCAGAGAGACACCCAGGTCCGTGTTCGGACTCCAATGTGACATATCAACTGTGGGGAAGATGAGGGGGCGGGGCAGTTCTGCCAGCGGAGTGGTAGGCTCTGGGTCTGTGCTTTGTGACAGTATGCTGGAAAGTGTGGAGGTGGCCACGGAATTCTGGCCTTGTGTGTCCCTGGGTGATTGGGATTGTATATGTATGTGTGAGGACTGTATGGAGGTATTTGCGTTCCTCTACCTCTTAGCCTCTAAATTTGGACTCCACAAAAAACCATTTCTTCTATCTCAGGACTGAAGAGCAGGGAGTCTCCTAGGGGGTAAGAGTCAGAATAGAGGTTTAGTCCCACTTGCCCTGTCCAACCCATCTCAACTCCACCACTGCCCAGTCCCAGAGTTGTCTCCGCCTCTTCCTCCTTCCCCAAATAACTGCTGTCCAGGGAAACCCAGAAAAGTTAGAGCCCAATAATGGGTGTTTGGTTGGTTATATAAATAATATAACTAAAATGTAGATTAAATGCTAGGTACCCTCCTGTAAGAGGTTTCAGGGTGACCAAGAGGAAGCAGTGACTTTGATAGAACAGGGTCCAGGGAGAAAGATATTGGCTGTACTCTTCCCTAAGGCATGGTCCCTCTGGGGTTACCAGGCCAGAAGCTAGGAGAGGGGATTCTTGGACTAGCAAAAGTGGCATTGTTTGGGGAACAAACAGGGGAAAAGATCTTTTAAAGACTAGGGTATACCAGGAGAATGATGACTGGAATATGTATGTAAAATGGAGGGTACAAGGCATACAGGGGCACAATTATTGGGTAGAATGTGATTTCCTCTTCTCTTGTTTTCCATACTGCTTCCCTGATTCCCCCCCCCCCAATAATGATATTGAGGCTGGGCTGGTGTTGTGGATGGGGGGAGGTTCCTATGTGCTTGAAAGGATTGGGAGAAAAAGGATTGACAGCCAGTGGGGGAAGGGCCTCCTCCTCCAACCATAAATACAAATTTTATTCAAGGTCTTTGTCACCATTTGTCTTCTCCGGGGGCGGCAGGGGGGTGTTGAGGGCCGTGCATGTCTAATTCCAGATCTGATCCCCCAGGCTGGATGATGGATGGATCAGAGAGAGCAGGCCTGGGCTCATACCATCCTCCCCTGCCTGAGCCTCTGGCCCCATCCACACCAAGACCTGCTACCATTCTTCTTCCTCCTTACCCCTACCTTCCCTCCACTCATTAGAGACCCTCTCCGCCCAGCCCTACTCCTCACTCCTCCCCTCACTCCTCCGATCATCCCAGTTCCCAATGTGCTCTTTTAAGCCCCTCACCTCAGACTCTTTCAGGTGCCAGTCCTCTTCTCTCTAGAGCTTCCCCTCTTCTATCCCCAGGCTGTGAGCTGCGGTGACCAGCAGGGCTGCAGGCAGCAGCCAGTGTGTGTGGTGGGGGGAGCAGGCTTGGCTCTCAGGGAGCCGAGGGGCCAGCTCCATGAATTTATTCATGTTCTGTTGCTCTTTCCCCACGCTCTGGAATGAAGCTGCCAGCTCACCAGGTCCTTATTGCTTCCCCTGCAGCTGTCACATTTGTCCAAGGAGGGACCTGGGTATGACCAAGACCAGTAGGTGCTCCTGGAGCCAGAAGCTAAAAGTGAATGTTGGATCCAGACTGGGGTACAGGACAATTTAACCAGAGAGCATCTGGTAGCCAAACTGGGAGACCCCAGGAAGTGGCATGCTTAGGAATGGGAAATAGGCAGAGAAGGGTGTGCTGCAGGACAAAGAAGGGTCTGGGAAGGTGGGGGTAGTGTTGGTGGGAAGAAGGGAGAGGACTACTTTAATAGTCTCTTATGCTCTCCTACTTGAAAGCACAGCCCACTCTAAATCTTCCATTAATCTCTATACTTGACTCTGCACTAACCCCAACCCTAATATCAAATGATACACTTCTCTACTATCTTAAAATTAATTTTAACTCCATTACCTGACCCTAAGGGGAATGCATCCTACCTGTCCTGGAGCCCAGGGGTTTCCCCAGAATTCCCCCCAGGGCTGTAGCCAGGTGTTTGTCAGTTTTGAGGGCCAGACTTTGGATTGGCATGTGATTAGCATACTATTTGCATGTGATATGTGCCTTCTACTCTGCGGAAGTTTTCGTGTTAAAATTTTATGAAGTCTAGCGGAAAGGTCCTGGCTCCTTGAAGGTTTTCTCTTTTTTTACTTCTCTCACACTTCTTGTCACTAACCCAGACCCCCTCAAGGGAAGAAAGGGGGTGAGGAGGTGAGCAACAGAAGGCCCATGGGAGGGAAGACTCTTGCAGTGTGATCTGCCTTCATCACTTGCACAAACCTCAGTTTCCTTATCTGTAAGAAGACAGGAACCGTCTGGCTGAGGTTCCTTTAAGATCTAAGGAAGGGGGCTGGAGCTGTGGCTCAGCAGTAGTGCACTTTCCTGTCATGCATGAGAACTCCAGCACTTAACACAACTAAATGTTGGAAAAATAAATCAAAATAAATATGCAAAAAAATGAAAAAATAAATATAATTGATTCTCTCTCTTTAAAAAAAAATCTAAGGAAGGGGCTAGAGAGGCAGTTCAGTGGCAGAGCACTTGCCTGGCATGCAGGAGGACCCAGGTTCAAACCCCAGCATCATATACACAACTAAATGCTGGGGGGGGGGGGAATGATGAAAAAAATAAGAAAAAATCTAGGGTCTGGAGTGGTGGCTCAGCAGTTGGAGTGCTTGCCTGTCAAGTGCAAGGACTGGGGTCAAACCCCAACACCACATATACAACCAAGTGTCAGAGAAATAAAGGCCAGATGAAAAAATAAAATTGATTCTCTCTTTATTAAAAGAAAAAAATCTAAGGAAGCACTCTTTCCCCCTTGGACTCTCCTTCCTCCCCTTCAAGGTTGATCTTGGAGTTGTTCTTTTCTACCTCTCTCACACTCTGGCTTTGGGCTGCATGGTAGAGTTCACATACAGCTAGAAGCAGCCTTGGTTGCCTGGTACCAGTTCTCTGGTAGAAAAGTTGGGAAATTTGTCCATTTGAGAGGACAGAGGATTGTATGGAAAGGGAAATAACATTATTAAGTGCTTATTTTATTTTAGGACTTTTAAGCATGCAGGTTCTCATTGACTCTTCACAGCACCCCTGAGGGGTGGATATGTTGTCCCCATTTTACAGATGAGGAAACTGGGGCTCAAAATTGGGAAACAGATTGTCCAGTATCACCTTGTAAAGGGTAGTCTTAAAATTGGAATTATGATATCTTGGCTTTCTTCTCAGTACCCTAGAGAAGAAGCAAATGGCACCTAAGGCAATGGAAGGATGAGAGAAGTAGAATAAGGAGATCAGCTCTCAGGGGAGACCTATTTGTGTGAGGCCAGGGGCTGTGTCTTGACTTTGTATATCCCTCAAGCCCCCCTGCCTCAACACTGTTAACTCTTGGCACACAACAGGGCTTAATGGTTTTCTAATGGAAGACCAAGGGAGAACTTCTTCTTTTTTTTTTTTTTTAAGAGAGAAGGACAGTGAGAGAGATAAAGAGAGAATCAATTTTATTTAGCTTTTCGTGTGTCCTTTTTGTTGCTCCAAGACTTTGTTGTGTACGTGGTGCAGGCGGTGGGGGGGGGGTGGCCTGAACCTGTGTCCAGGCAAGCACCATAACCACTGAACCACCGCTCCAGCCCCAGGGAGAACTGTTTAGATAGAGAAGAGGATATAAAAACATGAGCTAGAAGAAAATTTGCTTAAAGGGCAAAAGGGAGAGCTGAAACTGCCTTTCCTACCACCCTGCCAGAAAAGAGTAGCAGCCAAGAACCTGCACACACTTTGTCTGCTTATAAAGACCATTCGCCTTGCAGTGAGGCCAGAAGGAGGGTGCAACCACCAGGCCAGGGCTCCTACTCATCAGTCAGTGCACCTGGCCAGTCAACTTCATGGGGACTTGGGTTCAAAGGGTTGCATCAGGGCTCACAGGGCTGAGAATGGGCTCCCAGTACGGCAAGGGAGTGGGTAGATTGCTTCCAAGCTAGGTGTCTGTCAGGCCAGAGATTGCTAAAGATTTCCTTATGCAATCCTGAACCTGCGTGTGGCTCCTGGGCTCCTGGGCTTTGCCTCCTTCTCCACTTCACTTTGTGCTCCTTTTTCTCCCACTGCTTGCCCATTCCACGCTCAGGTTAATGAAATGTGGCGATTGACTGCAAAGACAGCTGTCAGACCTCTTAGATCTGGCTGGAATATTGGATGCAGCGTTGGGAGACCGACAGGTGAGAGGAGGGAAGTGGGGTGCGGGAAACCGAGGGAGGGAGGCAGATTGGTGAGAGCAAGGAACTTAGGAGGTAGAGTCAAGATTGAAGTCTCCAGGGCCCGGCTCAGCGAGGTAGGCTCTAAGATGCCCTTTCTGCCTGGAGCCCCTAGCTCTTTGCCCTTCTCTGACAAGCAACAGACTTAAGGAGCCCCACAATCACTGCACCTGGAATAGAGCTGACCCCATACTCCTTGTTGGGCACCCTGGGCGGGCCTGGCTTCAGTGAACGCTGCAAACAGAGCCTCAGAGCCGGCGGCCGCCGGGTACTTCCATCTCCTTCCATCCCTTCCCACTTGCTCCCCCTCCCTTCTGCGCTGCCTCCCCCGCGGCCGCGGCCTTTATTAGGGATTCCGCGGCTGTCGGTCCCGCCATCCATCCTGTCCGCCGGCAATTAGGCGGCCAGACAAAGAGCAGCTTCGGATGGATGAGGGTCCCGGCGGATCGGAAATGTGAAGGGTCAGCGCTGCCGCCCGCGGCGCACCCCGCTCCCCCTTCCGCATAATCACCCGCCGCCCGTCACTCAGTCGGCCGCCGGGGAAGCTCGGGGGACCGGGAGAGGGAGGGGCTGGGGCTGCAGCGTAGGTGCCTAGGGCAGGGCGGGCTCAGACCTGCAGAAGGTATGCCTCCTGCAGGACAGCATAGGACTGCGGCCTGAGGCACCTAGAGAAGGGAGGGGGAGGATTTGGGCCCCAGGCGTCCCCTAAGGAGGGTCGGGGGCCGACGGCGTTGGGCCTTCCTGAGGGAAAGCCGGGACTAACTGCAGGGGAAGGGAGTATCAAGGCCCAGGGCGCCCCCTGCTGGGAGATTGAGAAATGAAGCTTTAGGGTCTCCAATCAGAATAAATGGAGCTAATCCCAGGACCAACCCTCTTGGAGAAATAGAGGCTCTCTATCATAGTGCGCCTCCTATCGGAATAAAATGACACTGCGTTTCTTATCCCCCCGCCCGCCTCACTTGAGTGAAATCCAATCCATCCACATCAAATCAACAAAAGCTCCAGGTCCTGGAGAACCTGAGTGGAGGCTAGAAGGAAGTTCAAGGAGTCCAGGTTTTACTGTGGACTCTTTGGCGTTAGCTTCCAGTTGACAAATCAACATCTCAATCTGACAATTAGTGGTCGAGGTGCGGGGAGAGGGACTGTGGAAGCCTGGCCGCTAAGCCCTCTTGGCGCTAGACAGAGAGGTGGGCGGTACTGGCAGTGATGAACGACTGGGGGGTGGGGGACGGGTGTGCCGGGACCGGGAGCGCGCATTCATTACTCCACTGACAGGCGGGCGGCGGGCAGGCCTGGAGGCTAGTGGACGTGCCAGGAAAGAGACTAGTGGCAGAAGGGGGAATAAGGGAGCATTTAACAGTCCCACCGATTCATCTGCTCCGGATTCTTCTCTTTGACCCTGGCACTTGACTTCCTTGAACTCAGCCTCCCAGTTGTTGGAGCTTAATCTGGTTGCAGAATTAGGGAAGCCCGACGCGGGGAGGGGGGCACCGAAAACCTCTCTTTAGGTTAGGAGATTTAAGGTCTGAGATGTCAGGAAAGGGTGTCCGCGAGCCTTAGGGCTAGGTGCTTTGAACTGACCTTAGAGGAATTGTGAGTGGTTGCACGCTCAGAGATGATGTGTGTGGCAACCGAATGGTTCGGTGAGGATGGATTGTCGGGATCAGTGACTATATGTGTCAGTGCCAGGGATGTGTTGGCCTTATATTGTCAATGAAGATGTGAGCTTCAGGTGTCTGAGGATGAACCACCTACCCTTCTTTGGGTGCCCCTCCCCAAGCTTGCTGTCAGTTCTGTCTCTCTTTCTGGAGGAAATGGCAGTGTACAGGGTGACAGCTGAGGTATGCTGCTGAGGGTATGTGATATATGTTAACTGTGAGAATGCTGGTTAGAACAATTGTTTCCTTCTACCACACCCACTACAAACGTACAGTCCCCAAGCTTTGAAAGTAGTTATTCTTCCAAAGCCTAGAGACCTAGTTGCTGACTTCTGGGGAAGAAATTACTATCAGAATTCCTCATAGCCCTACACATACTCATATTCCCATAGTGTCCAATGTGAGATATAATATCCAACCCATCTTGTCTCCCCAAACTGGTGATGAACAGAAATGAGGAGGGGAGTGTTGAGCAGGCTCCTGTGTGATGCTCAGGAAGGGAAGGGGCAGACCTTCAGATCTCCAAGTTACCCCAACTCCTTAGGACCTGGAGTAGCTACTGCTGGGACCTAAACATTTTGGATTTTAGGTCCACTTAATTACTAGTTGGTTCCATAATTCCCTAATATTGCTCTTTCTTTATCTGGTTTTGCCTCCATTCTCAAACCACCAAGAAGTTGAGACTGGCTACCTTCTCAGTGTTGAATCTCCTGGGCCTACAGAGCAGAGCAAGGGGTCTCTGGGCCCCTTGTTTTGTTCAGCGAGTTCTTAAGACACCTTCCCTTTACTTTGCTCTTCCTTAGGGCTAGGTTATTCTTGGAAGCTCTATTTCTTTGTCTCTCCCTCTCTTTCATTTTTGTGTCTGCGTGTTTCTTACACCTATAGGGATCTATTCCAAATTTGCTTTCCAACATTGATGTGGAGGGATTTTTTTTTTTTCTCTTGGGACTCCTGCCTCAGGGAATACCTCAGCACAACAGTGTAGTCCTTGGGGTTTGGGTGAGGGGGGCGGACAGGTTATCTTTCTACCCCAATCAAGAGACAATTTCGAACCCAAGGGTAGCCAGTCAGGCCATGTCAGGGCCCAGGTACTCCCGGGTCTCTTCTTATTCCTGGCACAGGCGCCTGGTCGATGCCCTGCTGTCCGTTCCCTCCTCCAAACGGCCCTCTTCTTGGCCCCCCCGCCCCCTCCTCCCGCCTGGAAAAGGCAAATTTGACATTTTTAAATCCCGAGCCTTAGAGGGATCGATGCGGCCCGAGGGCCCCGCCCGGGGTCGATATTCCTGATTGGGAAGCGGCCGCGGCGCAGAGCCCGCGTGTAAATCACCGGGCTGGGGGAGGGAGCGCGGAGAGCCAACCAAGTCCTAGGCGCGCGGAGCTAGGAGGTGTCCCAGCCCTGTCGGGACCCTAGGACGACGGAGTGAGAACCAAAAGCTTTAAAGAACCGCAAAGAAGCTCGTCCCGGGCCTCTCCCCTCCCCCGCCTAGCCCTGCCAACTCCCCTGGCCAACTCCGGTCTCGCTTCAGCGGCCGCCACCCTCCGTTGCCCCTGGAGCCGCCGGGGAGGCCGGAGTCGGAGCCAGCCATGCGGCGGCTCTTCTCCCGCCTCTCCCGTGGGGCCCCGGCTTCGGAGGCGGCTGTCACGGAGCCGACAGGCCGGGCCGACCGGGAAGGGGCGGGTGGCGGGTGGCGGTAGGGAGAGGCGGAGGGGGAAGCTGGCTCAGCCTTGGTGCTCTGTACGCGCGCAACAGATGTTTGCGGAATTAAGGGACCACAAGGTGGCCTGGAACACCGAGGGCCTTAAGCGAGAGGGCCTGGGAGGGGTAGGAGGCTACCCAGACCTAGTTGGGATGGGAAGCTGCATACCTGTCAGGGTAAGCAAGCACTCTAGGATGCCGGGGAGATCCGGGTTTAAAAACCTAGAGAGAATGGGGGTGTTTAGGGAAGTTCTGGCCGCACCAAGAACCGCTTCCTTGCCCTCTGAGTTCCAATTCTTGCCTCATTCTGTCGGAAATTGGGGCAGCCAAGGCCAGGAAGGTCTAGGAAGGGGGAAATGGGATTAGCGACGATGCTGGGGTAGCAACCAGAACTCCCTCGAGTCACCCTGCCAACCCAGGTCCAGTTGCAGGTAAATCTAACACCATGTCCCCTCCACCGCCACTCAGACCCTCGCCTCCCTCTTCAGCTTGTCAGATCACCCCACCTCCCACCCTGAGCCAGTTTACAGAACAACAATTTGGGGAAAACAATCCGGGCAGAGTGACGGCCCCTTAATTGTGACAAAGTGAGTGCGGGCGGCTGGAGAGAGCGCTAGGGCGGGAGCGCCGCGGGGCCAAGCGCAGGCTGGGGCGCCTCTCGCCTGCGCCCGCCCCGCTACCCCCTCGTTCACATTCCGGTCACCTCCCATCGCTCTCCTTGACTCTTCTCCAATTCCTCTTCTCGCAGCCCCTCGCGCCTCCCTTCACTTGTTCCTCCATCGCTCTTCCCTTTCCTTTCGGTAACGAATCTTCTCCAGTTCCTCACCCCCCTCCGCCCCTCCCCCCCTGCTCTTTTTCCTCGCTCACTTCAGCCTCTCTCCTCCACCCTCCACTCTTTTCTCCATCTTTTCCGGCGCTCACATTGCCCTAGGGCCCCACGCTTTCCCAGCACAATCCGCTTCTCTCACTCCCCACTCCTCGCTTCCTGCGATGAACCGCGAGTTCCCCCACCCCGCCCTCGAAGGCCAACCTAGGGGGGTAGTCCTGGGTTCCTCCGCAGCGGAGCTAGCAGCGAGCTGCGTCCAGGGTGCCTCGGCTGCCTGTCCCTTCCCTCCCTCTTCCGCGGATACATCCCCACCCCTCTCCGAGAGCCTGGATAGTTTGTTTGTCCAGCGGCCGCCGCTGCCGCCTGCGCTGTTTGCCAAGATTAGCGCGCCCGCAGCGCAGTGCGGGCCCAATTAAGTCTCATTCATTATTCAGCGGCCCATTCTCCCCCGCCCTCAGCCCGCGACTGGGGTTTCGCTTTGCTGTCTCTCCAGTTGAGGTCCCTCAACAAGCTTCTGAGGCGCATTTTCCTCCGGGTCCGGGTTATAGGGACAGAGGGGGTGGGGAGGGTGCAGGGACCTCGAGCACTTTGCCTACTGCTGGGAGGCGACTCCCGGGAGGCTGAAAGGATCCGCCCTTCCTCAAGACTGAGAGGTCACGGACAGTCAAGCCCCTGTTTTTACAGAGAAGAAACTTGAGGCCCTAGAAGCGGCACGACTTGGCCAAGGTCACGGATCTGAACCCAGGAATGGAGTCTGGGTCACTGGAAAAGGAAGTCTTCTTGTATTCCAGCTCTGTTTCATAGCGGAGGTGGAAGGAAGGCCTATTCCCTTTCCCCTAAGTCCTGAGCTGTGGCTTCGCTGTCCTGGTGCGGAGCTTCCTCCCTCTGTGCTTTTTGTTTCGATTCTTCCTCTCTCCTATAAATAACTGGCGGGACAGAGCAGCCTGGGGCTCACAGTGGATCCAGAGGCTCTTCCGAGTCAAGCTCAGGCGTTTACGTGGAGCCCCACATAAGGCCTGGAGGCAGGGTAGTGAGGGAAACTCGTGTCGGTGGGTGTCTCTTGTCTTAGAGGAATTGGAGGTGGACCCATCCAAGGCAGTCTTGAAGGGCAACGGAGTGTGGAGAGAAGTGTGCAGCCTGAGGTGAGGAAGGGGGTCACCTCCCGCTGGTGGGAACGAGAAGAGGCAATCAAGGGCCTGTTTTTTATGTCTTTAATTTTTTTGTTTTTGTTTTTGTTTTACAGATGGGACGGCCTCTTTGCTCCAGTGATCTGGGCTGCTGTACCCCAGCCTCCTGACAAGGTGAACCTGGGATCCTCCCGGGCCAGCCCGTCCGCACGAGGCAGCGCCACCTGGCGGTCACGGTGCGGTGCTGCAGAAAGCACTCCGCCTGGGGCGGGTCGCGGCGCCAGCCCCAACAGGGCTGGGTGAGCCTGGAAAACCTTCCAGCGAGTGTACCCGAGCAGGCGGGAGACTGGAGTGCACCTGGGAAGGTGATTCCGAAGGGACTGGGGAAGGCCTGGAGGAGAGGCCTAACCCTGGGCTGCCGACTTGCGTAACACAGAGGACAGAGACAAAGTCCACTTGGATGGAAGTGGGAGCAGAGTGAGAGGGGCCATTTTGATTCTGTGGTTAAAGAAAATAGCTGATCAGACACTGTCTGGGAGCCAGGAAGCCGGGTACTGCCGCCCCACCTGGATTAGCGGTTCTGGCTAGGAATGACAGACTGGCAGATATGCTATGGCATCTGGTTTGATATTCTGAGGATTTATCCAGCCTTAGTCAAGCCTGCCTCGGAAGGATGTAGTTGTGGGATGTTAAGGTATAGGTCAAAATGTTTCAGAAAATGTTTAAGTGCAGGAAATTCAGGACTACTTTCAAGTTTGACTTGTGGGAACATTTCATGGCCTGGAGAGATGGGAAGGCTGGAGAGGAGATAAAACCTGTGCCAGGGGCTGGGGCAGGGGAGATTAGGCAGAGGCTTTCCAAATGTGTGACAGCTTTGGAAAGACATCCTATTCAGCCCTTTCCATCCACACACTACCCTGCCGTGAGTTATTGTGTATGTGTGTGTGTGTGTGTGTGTGTGTGTGCGCGCGCGCGTGCGCCTTGCTGTGGATCGAACCCAGGGCTTTATGCTTGTGAGGTAAGCACTCTACCACTGAGCCACATCTCCAGCCCCCCATGAGTTATTCTCCAGGTCTGAAATTTAAGCTTCTGCTTTTTCATTCCCTGCCCTGAGTTCTCAGTTTCTCAACTGAAAGTATCTAAAACATTTTTCTCCCTGAAGTTTGGAGTTGTCATTATTGTAAAGAATAAGACTGAGGTGTTGAACAAAGGTGGAACAACTAGCATATCAGGGACATTCAGGCAGATTTGGACTTAACTTTTACTGGAAAGAGAAATCTTGACTGAGTTGCATTGGGCCTGGATATAGTCTCATGATTCTTTTTTTCCATCTCTTAGGGTCTTAGGATAACACTGGGGCTGTGATGGGCATGATTCCTACCGAAGACCTGAGATTTCTATACTCTGAGCAATATCAAGTGCCACTGGATTTGTTCTGAGACCCTTGCCCTAGAGAATGGAGAAAGGGCTCCTAGTGACCCTATGCGCTGCTGGGTTTTACCACTTATATCTGAGAAGGAACAGTCATGCTCTAGTCTGGCTGCTTACCCTGGGGAGAGGTGGGCTGAGCTGGCTTTGGGAGTTCTGGAATCTCTCAAACTTTATAGCTTATGCTAACAGAGCCCAGGGGCATAAACAGAGCTCAGGAGAGGGGACATCTCCACTGAGTCCCATTTGCTTTATTGCCCAGATGATAGTAGGCATCT
>PVKS010007427.1:39596-73137 GCA_004027875.1 Aplodontia rufa
CCACTGTCCTTCTCTTAAAAAAAAAACAAAACGCACTCTAGGAGCTGGTTTTCTAACTTTCCCTATCTTCTATGGCTGCCCCATAGCCATCCTGCCCATCAGCCCTGGAAGCATCGTTACTACAAAGCTTCAGCAGAGCCAGAGACACACAGTGTGTGGCTCTACCAGCTGTGCTTGGCTTATGCGCTTTCACAGGCCCACTGGCATACAGTACCCTGTGTAACACAGCTGCCACCCTCAGCTATGTGGCAGAAACACTTGGCTCCTTCTTGAGTTGGTTCAGCTTCTTCACCCTTGTTGGCCTCCTCATTGAGTCTGTCTTCCTTCGGCCTTACTGGATCTGGTGGCTAGGAATCGGGGATCCTGGCATCAAGAGCAGCCATTTCCAGGAGTGGGAGAAGTTCTATTAAGTCTGTTCATAGTTTTCAGGATGAGAAGCATCAGTTGGCTTACCAGGTAAGGTTTTCTTCCCTCTCATACCTGTGTGGGATGGCTCTGGGAGTTAGTTTAAGCCTTGTTAGGGCTGATGCTGCACACATGGAAGTACTGTTCTATACTCAGATGGCTGGGTCCTGGGAGGGTGTCCTAGTTTCTTTGGAACTCTGTGTACAGTGGGCAAAGAAAGGTACAGCAACACTAATAGTGAGTGGGAGAAAATTATTATGCATACGTTATTTACTTTTTATGAGGTATAACATATGTAAAGTACATTAATTTTATGTATGTCACTCAGATCAAGGTCCCGAACATTTATAGCCATTAAAAAAAAAAAAACTTCCTGCATGTCCCTTCCCAGCTATTCTTCTCCCTCAAAGGTAATCTTTATTTTGACTTCTATCACCATAGAGTAGGTTTTGTTTGTTTTTTCATTTATTTGATGATGGGGCTCAAACCGAGGGTCTTGAAAAAGCTAGGTGAGAATTCTACCACTGAGCTCTATACCCACAGTCCTCTCACCATTTATTAGTTTTGCCATTCCCTCTTTTGTGTGTGTGTGTGTGGTGCTGGAGATTGAACCAAGGCCCTTGAGCAAGTTTTGCCCATTATTATTATTTTTTTTTAAAGAGAGATAGGGAGGGGAAAGAAAGAATCAATTTTATTTAGTTTTTCATGTGGCCTTTGTTGCTCCAACTTTTCCATGCGTATGTGGAACTGGCGCTTGAACCCATGTCCTCATGCATGCCAGGCAAGCACTGTAACCACTGAGCCACTGCTCTAGCCCAAGTTTTGCCCATTCTTGCACATCAAATAAATGGAATTACCCAATATATATTCACTTTGTTTGTTTGTTTTTGCAGTATTGGGAATTAAATTCACTGAGCCACATATCCAGCCCTTTTTATTTAAAATCTATTTTGTGGTACTGGGATTGAACTCTGATGTGTTCTCCAACTGAGGAACATCCCTAGCCTTTTTTATTTTTTTATTTTGAGAAAGAATCTTGCTAAATTGCTTAGGCTGGCCTTGAATTTTTGTTCTGTTGTTGGGATTACAGGTATGTAGCATCATGCCCAGCAGATGCATTCTTTTGTGTCTAGAGTTTTTCCATCAATCATATATTTATGAAGTTCATTTATACTTGTACATAGTTATAGTTTGTTTTCATTGTTGTGTAATATCCTATCCATTATATAACTATTCCACTATATATTTACTCTATTGTTAATATTCTTTCTAGTTTGGGACTATCATGAATAAAACGCCCATAACATTCTTGTACATGTCTTTTGTGGAGAGAGAGATAGAGAGAGAAAAAGAGATGTTGTCACCAAAGACATGTACAAGAATGCTGAGAGAGAGAGAGAGAAAGAGAGAGAGATAACTGCCTCCTCCCACCGCACTTTGTGGGGAGGAGATCTTGTCAGGATGTGAAGTTCCCAGTTGGAAAGTGCAGTTGCGGTTAAACACAAATCCTGGCTCTTGCATGAGATCCATAGCTTGTTCATGTTTCAAAAGGCTGCTCTAGGTAGGGCTGGAGTAGTGGTTCAGCGGTTGGAGCTCTTGTCTGGCATGTGCAAGGACCCAGGTTCAAACCTTAGCACCACATACACAACTAAGTGTTAGAGAAACAAAGATCAAAGGCCAGATGAAAAAATAAATAAAATCGATCCTCTCTTTCTCTTTCCCTCTCTCTCTCTTTAAAAAAAAGAAGGAAACAAGCAAACAAAAAAAGGCTGCTCTACCACAGAGTTATACCACCAGCCCAAACGACTGGAATTCTAATCTGAGGTGCTGGACTATTCTAGAGGTCCTTATAGGCTGATTTAGCAAAGAAGCAGGGAGAAACCCAGGTACCCTGAAACCTTGTGAGATTCTAATTGTCAGTTTCTATATTCCTAAGGTTTTGGGCCTCTCAGATGGTGCAACAAATGAAGAAACAGATCAGAGTTACTGGGAGCTAGTGAAGATCTGGCACCAGACAGAGGAGCCCCAGAGGTACTTCCAGGAGGTCCAGGCTGCATATAAGGTCCTGAATCAGCCCAGGAAGCCAAAGGGATCCCAGGGACAAAAAGCAACTTTCTCTGAAGATGGACTTTTCACAGTAGAGCCAGGCAGCTCAATTCCAAGTCTGGCTTTGCCCATCTGTCTACTTGCAGAGGAGATGTGGAAACCTTATAGAGGTGAGAGCAATTGTAGCAGATAATGCATTTATATTCTGAATTGCTGAATTCTTGGACATATATACATATATATATACATATTTATTTATATATGATATTTTATATATATATATTTATTTATTTATGTTTAGTGTTGGAAATTGAACCCAGGGGCACTTTACCACTGCTACATTTACCACTGAGCTACATCCCCAGTCATTTTTATTATTTTTATTATTGTTATTATTTAATTTATTTTGAGACAGTATCTCAACTAAGTTGCTTAGGGCCTCACTAAGTTGCCAAGACTGGTCTTGAACTTGAAATCTTCCTGTTGCTGCCTTTTGAGCCACTGGGATTACAGATGTACGCCACCATGCCTGGCTTTTTTTTTTTTTTTTAAAGAGGGACAGTGAGAGAGACGGAGAAAGAGAGAAACAACTTTATTTAGTGTTTCACATGGCCTTCATTGCTCCAACACTTAATTGTGTATGTGGTGCTGGGTTTGAACCCGGGTTCTCATGCTTGCCAGGCAAGCGTCGAAACCGCTGAGCCACCGCTCCAGCCCCCACCCCTTTTTAAAGAGAAGTAGAGAGGAAGGAGAGAGAGAGGAATCAATTTTATTTATTTTTTCATCTGGCCTTTATTTCTCCAACACATAGTTGTGTATGTGGTACTGGGTGCATGTGGTGCTCCAGCCCTCTTTTTATTTTTTATCTTGTGACAGGGTCTCAATATGATGCTGAGGTTCACACTAAATTGCTGAGACTGGCCTTGAACTTGAGATTCTTCTGCCTCAACCTTCTGAATTGCTGGTATTATAGGCCTGTGTCACTATGCCTGGTGACTATTGTATTCTTGACTACATTTTCTTAAAACTAAAGAGTGAGGAGTTAGAGTGGTGGCTCAGGGATTATGACGCTTGCCTGGCATCTTCGAGGATGCAGGTTCAAACCCCAGCACCAGATACACAGCGAAGTGTCAGAACAACAAAAGCCACATGAAAAACTAAATAAAATTGATTCTCTAATTGATTCTCTCTCTCTCTCTCACTGTCCCTCTCTCTCTCTAAAAAAAGTGGGGGATGCAAACCTAACTACCTCTTTGGTTCTGTCCCCTTATCCCACTCTGGGGAAAGACTGCTCTAAAAAAAAAAAAAAAAAAGGCATTGAAAGATGTAGGATGTGGGCTACAAGGAAAGAAAAGGGGAAAAATGCATGTCAGTTTTAAGGAATGACAGATTAGGGGCTTAAGACCTCAGGTGCTTTCCTTACTTTATGCATACCATTCTTCTAGTAGATAATAGGTAAGGAAGGCTGTACTTCCTAATCTTGGAGTTCCTCCATTCCTCTAGTCAGCCTGTTTTTTCAATCTTCTGTCCCAGTGATGGACCCTAATTCTCAATTGGAGACCAGCCTGGGCAACATAGCCAGACTTCATCTCAAAACAATTAGAAGACAAGAAAGAAAAAAGGAAATAGAAACTAAATTGTAGATATTTTTTTCTTATCATGCATACATAAATTTTTTTTAACTGGGCTCAGTGGCACATGCCTGTAATAAAATATTTGGGTTTTTTTTTTTTTGCCTTAATAAAATAAAATGGGGTGGGGATGTGGCTCAGTGGTTAAGGATGCCTAGGTTCAATCCCTGGTACCAAGAACAACAACAACAACCCCCCCCAAAAAAAAAACAAACAAATCATTTTTATGCTGGGCATGGTGGTACATGTATATAATCCCATCTGCTCAGAAGGCTGAGGCCAGAGGATCCCATATTCAAGTCCTGCCAAGGCAATTTAGGGATAAGATAGGGATTTAGGATAGAGAGAAGTACTAAATCTTAAAGGAAGTGCCCACAAACAATTGAGATGCAAAAAAACACAATTGTAAATCCTGGCCAATGCCCTTGTAAAATGAGAGAAATATGCAAGTGCAGGGAAAACTGGCACAAAATTATGCAGCTCCACCCTGGATCTACTTCCAGTCCTGCCCCTGGTACAGCCCTTCTATAAATATTAGACCACCCAGCCCAAGTTGGGGCTGCTCACTCTGAAGACCCACTCCCTTGAGAGGAAGGAGAATCTACCTTCCTAAATAAACTTTTGTTTATGTCTATGCCTTTGTCTGGCTCCTGCTGACTTTTCCAGCATACATGCCAAGAACCCCATTGTTACTAAGTTGAGTTACTCTTTTCCTCTGGGAACTCTTCAGACCCTGCTCCGGAGATATCTTTGCTCCTATGACAGGGAGACCCTTAAAATTTTAAAAAGTAAAAAGATCTGGGGATGCCAGGTGCGGTGGCACATGCCTATAATCCCAGTTTGGCAGGCTGAGGCAAGAGGATTACAAGTTCAAAGCCAGCCTCAGCAATTTAGTGAGGGCCTAGGTAACTTAAAATACAAAATAAAAAGTGGGGGAGCTGGAGTGGTGGCTGGGTGGTTATAGTGCTTGCCCAGCATGCGCCAAGTACACAGGTTTGAACCACAGCACCCACATACACAGCTAGGTGTCAGAGCAACGAAAGCCATGTGAAAAATGCAATAAAAATTGATTCTCTCTTTCTCTCTCTCTCTCTCTCTCTCACTGTCCTTCTATCTTTAAATATATATATATAAAAATAAAAATAAAATAAAAATAAATAAAAAACGGTTGAGAATGTGACTCAGGGGTTGAGTACCCTTGGGTTCAATTCCTGGTACGAAGAAAAAAAAAGTGGGAGGTGGGGGTGCTGGGAATGTGGCTCAGTGGTTAAGTGCCACTGAGTTCACTCCCCAATACTAAAAAAAAAAAAAAAAAAAAAAAAGAGAGAGAGAGAGAGAAATCTAGGGATGAGAGCACTTTCCCAAGTATGTGTGAGGCTCTGGGTTTAATTATAGGTAATGAAAAGCATGTTTTTTAAGCTTTGCTAAAGAATTTACTTATAACCTATGTATGCATGAATATGTGACAACGATTCCCTCCAATATGTTGACTATGTTGAACCAATAAAAAAAAAGAATTCACTTATATGCCATGATTTTAAGAGCAAATTAACTTTCACATCTTTTTCTAAAAAAATTTTTTTTAAAGAGAGAGGGACAGTGAGAGAGAGTTAGAAAAAATAAATTTTATTTAGTTTTTCATGTGGCTTTTGCTGTTCCAAGACTTTGTTGTGTACATGGTGCTGGGGTTTGAACTTGCATGCTAGTGCATTGTAGGCAAGTGCCATAATTGCTGAGCCACCACTCCAGCCCTTAAAAATTTTTTATTAAGGAGTTGAGTTATTGTACAATCATAAATGCATATAAAGTAGCAATATAATATGCATATATTCTTAAACCAGAATTATCCCCTAGATCCCTCCCAATTCTCCTTCCCTTTCCCCTCCCCCACTTGCCCCTCCCTCCTCCCTTTACACATTTTTTTTTTTTTTAAAGAGAGAGGGACAGTGAGAGAGGGATAGTGAGAGAGGGAGAGAGAAAGAGAGAGTCAATTTTATTTAGTTTTTCATGTGGGTTTCATTGCTCCAAGACTTAGTTGTGTAGGTGGTGCTGGAGTTTGAATTAGCATACTTGCGAATGCCAGGCAAGTGCTGTAAACACTGAGCCACCACTTCAGCCCCCTTTCACAACTTTTTGACATTGTCAAAAATTGATATATATTTTCTTTGAAAAACTAATTATCACAGGGAATTTTAGTGGCATATCTTCATAAGCTATTAATTAGTAATTTATTAATATGGTTTATAGCACTACATCTGCAAAATGTAAATCTATTTAAAATCTTTATGAGAAAAATGAGATAAAGGAATGATTCAGGGTTTTACTTAATTTGTAAAGTAATTTTATTGGTTCTCTAATTTTATTGTGTTTTTGTTAAAAATATGGATATATTTTAATTTATCAAATAGGTAGTATAGAGAAGCAGTTCTTATTTTTCCAACCTGCGCAATGTTACAATAAATATCTTTGAGTATTTGCATTTATGTTTTTTGTTTCTTTGAAATTAGATTCCAAAATGTAAGGTCAAACAATGCATAATTTAAGCTTTGAAAATGGTCTTTTGGGCTGGAGCAGTGGCTCAGTGGTTGGAGTGCTTGCCTGGCCTATGCAAGGACATGGGTTCAAAGCCCAGTACCACATACGCAACTAAGTGTCAGAGAAATAAAAATGAGACGAATATATAAAATATATAAAATATATAAATATATAAAATATATAAAATTCTCTCTCTGTCCTTAAAGAAAAAAGGAAATGAACTTTTCTTTGTAACTGGCAAGGAATGTTATCATTCTTAAATTATTGTCAAGATGATAGGTAAGACATAGTTTTTAATTAATTTACATTTCCCTGACTCCTAGTGAAGTTTAGCATGTTTTCAAATGTTTTTTGGGCATTTGCATTTCCTGTTCAATGTATTGCTTGCTCGTATTCTCTCTCTGTCTCTCTCCCTCTCTCTCTCTCTCTCTTTATTTAAATAAAGAGAGAGAGAGAGAGAAGGAGAGAGAATCAACTTTATTTACTTTTTTTGTCTGAACTTTATTTCTGTCACTTAGTTGTGTAAGGTGCTTGGGTTCAAATCTGGGTCCTCATGCACACCAAACAAGAGGCATGCTGAGCCATATAGTTCCATCCCCATTTATTTACTTATTTATTTGAGGTGTTGTGATTCTTCGTGCTAGGCAAGGATTTTACACTGACCTAATCCTCAACTCCATGTTTTTAAAATTTTTAATCATGTTCCTGTTTGTCTCTATCTAATCTGTTTTGTTGATCCTTGCTTGTTAGAAACTTTAACCTGTTGTAATAAGTGTTGTAGATATTTTTCCCCAGTCCATGGCATATCTTTTGACCTTGATCTGGGTTTTAGAATCAGAAAGATTGGCATTAGGATTGAATAAGGTTCCATGATTTTCTGGCTGTGTGATTTGCCACACAGAGCCTTAATTTCCTCTAAAACGGACCCGCATCTCGAGCTTTTAAAAATTTTATCTGGAGCTGGAGCGGTGGCTCAGCGGTTTTGGTGCTTGCCTGGCAAGCACGAGGACCCAGGTTCAAACCCCAGCACCACGTACACAACTGAGTGTTGGAGCAACTAAGGCCATGTGAAAAACTAAATAAAGTTGTTTCTCTCTTTCTCTGTCTCTCTCACTGTCCCTCTCTCTTTTAAAAAAAATATATATGTATATTTTATCTTTTGGGACTGGAGCAGTTGCTCAGGGGTTAGAGCACTTGCCTGGCATGCATGAGGACCCAGGTTCAAACCCCAGCACCACATACACAATTAAGTGTCAGAGAAACAAAGGCCAAATGAAATAATAAACAAAACTAATTCTCTCTTTCTCTCTTAAAAAATATATTTTTAATTTTTCCATTGGTACTAGGAATTGATCTTGTCACAGGAGAAGAGATGTCTCCAGAGAATAGTCTGAGGAGTTCCCAGAGAAGAGGCGGGGAACTCAAGTCAGGACCAGTGGGGTACTTGGCATACCTGTCAGAAAATAATTTCAGGACAAGTCAGATGGGCATAGACTAAGGTTTATTTAGGAAGGTAGATAGACATTCAAGGTAGAATGCAGACTATCTCAAGAGAGAAGTGGCCCCAGCTTTGGCTGGGGATCCAAAGGGCTGCATTAGGGGTGGGACTAGAGGTGGATCCAGAGTAAAGTTGCACAATTTCGCTCCAGTTTTCCTGCACCTACATATTTCCCTCATTTCACAAGGACTCAGTCAAGGACACAGGCCAAGGGCACAGGCCAAAGATGCTCAAGATTTACAACTGTGCCTTTCACATCTAAATTGCCTTGAGGGTGTTTCCCTCAAGAGTCAGTATCTGTCTCTCTTTATCCTAAATGTCTATCTCAGTCCCAGGGATGTTTACCACTCAGCCACATCCCAGCCTTTTTTGTATTTTTTCTTTTGAGACAGGGTCTCTCTAAATTTCTTAGGGTCTCAGTAAATTGCTGAAGCTGGTCTTGACCCCTGATCCTGTTGCCTCAACCTCTGGTGTGGCTGGGATTACAGGTGTTCAGCAATGTGTCCAACTTACTTCTTCTTTTTTTTTTTTTTTTTTGGTAATACCAGGGATTGAACCCAGAGATGCTTAACCACTGAGCCTCATCCCCAGCCCTTTACATTTTTTGTTTTATCTTGAGACAGGCTCTCACTAAGTTGCTCAGAGCCTCACTAAGTTGCTGAGGGTGGCTTTGAACTTGTGATCCACCTGCCTTAGCCTCCTGAGCCGCTGGATTACAGGACTGCGCCACTGTACCTGGCAAATTTTGTTTTTTGAGACAGGGTCTTGCTAAGTTTCTGAGAGTCTGGATAAATTGCTGAGGCTGGCCTCAAACTTGTAATCCTTTTGCCTCAGTCTTCCAAGTTTCTGGGATTACAGGTGTGCACCATTATTATTGGTAATATGTGCTTTTAAAGAGTTGCCATTTAAGCGGTTATGGTGCTTGCCTGGCATGCACAAGGATGTAGGTTAAAACCTCAGCATCATGTACGCAACGAAGTGTCAGCGATGAAAAGCTAAATAAAACTGATTCTTTCTTTCTCTCTCTCTCTAAAAACAAAAAAACAAAAAAGAGTTCCTGTTTAAAGGAGATAGCATATAGAGCAAGCAAATATGACTAGGTGCTCACTTTTCCCCTTCCAGTTAATGTAAGGAAATAGGGTTGGATGTCTCATGAGTTATTTGCTGTGGAGTGGAGGTTCTATCAGTAAGGCTAGAACTTCTTCTGGAGTATATTAGTGTATTTTGTATTTTTTAAAAATTTTTTCCTGGGGTTGGGGATTTAGCTTAGTGGCAGAGCACTTGCCTAGCATGCTCCTGTTGGTTTCCTGTGAAATACTCTATGAATGCTTACAATTATTATTAGAAAGAAATACATAAATAAGATAGAGCTTGAATCAGTGATTCAGAAAGCTAAGGAAAGAGGATGACAAATTCAAGGCCAGCCTTAGCAAATTAGTGAGACCCTGTCTCAAAATTTAAAAAATAAAGAGGACTGGAGATGTAGTTCTGTGGTGAAGTGCCCCTGGGTTCAATCCTCAGTACCAAAACCAAAGAAAAGAAAAAGAAAAAAAAAAATAGAAAGATGGGTAGCATAGTGGTGGTAGTGTTACTAGAACCGGAAGTCTCTGCCTGTCTCTATTCTTTCCTAGTTTCTCTCTCTTGTTTTATAATATATATATATATATATATATATATATATATCTCCAAGTTGTTGGGTATTTATTCCATTTATGGGAGAAAAGGGAAGTGATTTGGGCCTGGCCATTCTTGGGCTATAGTTTAAAACAAGGCACATCTTCAGGGCTGGTTATGACTAAAAGCAACAATGACATGAGATAACTTCAAGGGTAAGATGAATTTAAAGGGAAAAGATGGGGAACTGCCTGGATGATCCTCTTCATCTTTAGATTCTCCTACAGAACTTTCTGTGTGTCCTTTGGAAGATCATTTCAATTGGATGCTGTTCTCTGATATCTGTAGTCTCAGCTTTTTTTTCTTTTTTAAATTTTTTAATTTTTATGATGCCAGGAATCGAACCCAGGTACTTCCACATACTAGGCAAGCATTCTGTCACTGAGTTACGCTTCCAGCTGAGACTCAGTTCTTCTATGCGGGAAAGCAGAGGTATTTATCTTTAGTTGGAGAGCTTGCCCCAGCACTACCCGCACAGCTGGGTGTTGGGGAAACAAAGGCCAGATGATAAACTAAATAAAGGGGTTGACTCTCTCTTTCTCTTTCTCTCTCCCTCCCTCCCTCTCTAGAGAGAGAGAGACAGAATAAATTTTTATTTAGTTTTTATGTGGCTTTCATTGCTCCAACACTTCATTGTGTACTGGGGTTTGAACCCCTCATACTCACACATGCCAGGCAAGCATTGTAACTGCTGAGCCACCTCTGAACCACCTTCTCTCTTCCTTAAAAGAGGAAGAAATACTACAACATCGATGGTCTATCACCCAATTCAGCATTCATTTGTCATTTTAGTGTGGCTTGGGGTTATGTTTTCCACGGAAGAACCTTATTGATGTGGGATGGGGTACTAGGTGAGAAGTGGGAAGAAGCTATCTCTTCTACCTCCCAGTGGAAGACTGATTAAATCATACTTGAACTTCTACTTCTTGTCTTGGTTTGTGAAGAGGAACTAAAATTGAGTCTTATAGGATTAAACTATCCACCCAGCTTAAGAAGGTATCTGTTCCTATATAATAGCCAGTGATATAGTCCAACCTTTTTTGTTTTTCTTCTGATACTAGAGATTGAACCCAGGGGCACTTTACCACTGAGCTACATCCCAGTGTTTTTTATTTATGTATTTTTTTTTAAAGAGAGAGGGACAGTGAGAAAGAAAGAGAGAAACAATTTTTATTAAGTTTTTCATGCAGCTTTCCTTGTTCAAGGACATTGTTGTGTATGTGTGCTGGGGTTTGAACTTGTGTACTCACGCATGCTGGGCAAGCACCGTAACTGCTGAGCCATCGCTCCAGTCACAGCCCTTTTTTATTTTGAAATGGAATCTGGTTAAGTTGCTTAGGGCCTCACTAAATTGCTGAAGCTAGTCTTGAACTTGCAATTCTCCTGCCTCAGTCTCCTGAATTGTTGGGAATATAGGCATGCACAATCTAGCCTGGCTCCAGGAAGGACCAGTAGCAGAAAAATCACACACATTTAGAACTTCTAGAAGGGAATTCTGATCCCTACCACCCCTAGGACATTAGAATCTCTGAGAATTTGCTGGAGATGTGCTTCCCAAAGGACCCAAGATAATGAAAATCAGCTAAAAGGAAAAAATTGGTAAAGTAAAAAGATTGAATACATTAATAAGTGAATTGTCCTTATTCTGTACCTTAGTTGATTTCATGAAAGCCAATGATTTCATATTCTCCCACTCTCACAAATAAAAAATTCATAGACCCTTTAAAAAGTTGGAAAAGCCTGGGTGGGCATAGTGGCACATACTTATAATCCCAGCAATTTGGGAGGCTGAGACAGTAGGATTGCAAGTTTGAGGTCAGTCTCAACAACTTAGTGAGGCCCTATCTTAAAAAACAAATAAAGGGGTGGGGGTGGTGTTGTGGGGGTGCTGAGGATGTAACTCAAAGCACCCTTGGATTAAATCCTTAGTACCAAACGAATAAATAATAGAATATAAAAAGGACTGGGGATGTATGGACTCCATGGCAAAGCACCCCTGAGTTCAACCCCCAGTACCAAAAAAAAAAAAAAAAAAAAAAAAAGGTTGGAAAAAAAGCCTCTTCCTTGAGTACCAGGCAGTACAGAATCTGGGGAACAGCTTGACTCACAGACAACCATTTCCACTTTTGCTTGAATTAGACATTCCTTACCTATCCTATCTTTGAAAATCCTTAATTAAAAAGTTTCTTTATGGGACTGAGTATGTAGCTCAGTGGTAGAGTGCTTGCCTAACATGTGCAAAGCCCTGCAAAAAAGTTATTATTTGGACTAAAATTTGCTTTCCTGTAATTTCTTTCTAGAATTGCCATCTCTTACTATAAAGAACAAAAACAACAACAGCAATGACAACAACAAAAAACTCCTTGGGCTGGAGTGGTAGCTCAGTGGTTACAGCACTTGCCTGGTGTGCACAAGAAGGACGCCGATTCAAACCCCAGCACCATGTACTCAACTAAGTGTCAGAGCAACAAAAATCACATAAAAAACTAAATAAAATTGATTCTCTCTCTCTCGTCTCACTGTTCCTCTTAAAATAAACAAACAAAAAAACCTCCTCCTTGATGAGAACATGCCCTTCATCTTAAATCCCTTTAAATCTTCCCTTTCCACATTAAATATCACCTTGTTTCAGGAGGCACTGTAGTTTGGTGGAACGAGGACAGATGAAGTTGTGGTGGGATGAGGCTCCAATATCATGGATGAACTTTCTTTTTAAAGACACAGAGGGATGTGGGGAGAGAGAGTGAGAGAAAGAGAGAATCAATTTTTATTTAGTTTTTCATGTGGCTTTTGTTGCTCTGACACTTAGTTGAGTACGTGGTGCCAGGGTTTGAACCTGTGTCCTCACATATGTGGGGCAAGCACCATAACTGCTGAGCCACTGCTCCAGCCCCTCTGTAGTTTTTTCTGCTGAGTCTTTGTCTTTTTTCTTGGTACTGGGTATTGAACCTAAGGGCAGTCTACCTCTGACTGATGTCCCTAGTCCCCATACCTTTTATTCTGAGATAAGGTCTTGCTAAATGACTGAGGCAAGCTTTGAATTTGTATTCCTCCTGCCTTAGCCTCTTGAGTAGCTGGGATTATCGCATGTGCCACTCCCAGGCTGTTTAACACCAGGGTTGTTAAATGCTTTGATTTGTCTTCTGGCTGCCTTCTTAGCCATTGTTTGAAGAGACAATAAATTAAAAAGATATATATTTTTTTGAAGACAGGGTCTCACTGTGTTGCCCAGGCTGGTCTTGAATTCTTAGATTCAAGAGATCCTCCAGCCTCAGCCTCCTGAATAGAGCTGGGACTATAGGCACTCTCTACTGTACTTGGCTTTAAAATAAAATACATTGCTTGAAGATCAATATAAAGAATACAACTTCTCCCAAATTTATCAGCATTCCACTATTTGTTGTTGTTATTATTATTTTGGAGCTTGAACCCCTGGGCATTTTACCACTCAGTTACATCCCCAATCATTTTTATTTACTATTTTGAGGCAGGGTCTCACTAGGTTCCTGAAGGTCTCCCTAAGTTGACTGTGCTGACCTTGAATTTGCCATCTTCCTTCCTTAGCCTCCTGAGTTGGTGGGATTACAGGATTACATCCTGCCCTGCTCTCTGTTTGACTATTTGGCTCACTATTTGTTTTTTCTTTTCTCCACATTTTTATTGGTGCATGTAGTTATACATAATGATGGGATTTGTTGTTACATATTCATACATGCACACAGTATAACAGTATATCACTCCCTAGCACTTCCCTTCTCCCTCTCCGCCTCCTACTCTTTAGTCACTTTTTTCTACTGATCTCCCTTTGCTTTCATGCAATCACTCCCCATCTTTCTTTTCCTTTTTCCTCTCTAGCTTCACATATGAGAAAACATATGAACCTTGATCTTCTGAGTTTTGCTTATTTCACTTAACATAACGGTCTCAAGTTCCACCCATTTTCCTGAACATAACATAATTTCATTTTTCTTTATAGCTGACTAAAACTCCATTGTGTATGTATACCATGTTTTCTTTATCCATTTATCTATTGAGGGGTACCTAGACTGGTTCCATAGTTTGGCTATCTTGAATTGTGCTGATATAAACATGGATATGCATGTATCGATATAGTCCTTTCTATTTAAAATTTTCTTTTGAGATAGGGTCTCTCTAAATTGTTGAGGTTGGCCTGGAACTTGTGATTCTCTTGCCTCAGCCTCGTGAGTCATTGGGATTACAGGTGTGCATCACCATGCTGGCCTTCTGTCTGTTTTCTTCCCAATTTTCTCTTCTTCTTTCTAGCTTTGGGGATTGAACCCTAGGGTTCTCTACCAGTTACTATATCCCCATCCTTTTTTTTTTTAAATAAAGTTAGATTATGATGTTAGAAACAGGAGGGCTGTGGCTGCCAGTTGTGAGTGCACAGGAAACTTTTCTTTCTTTTTTAACGAGAACAGAATGAGAGAGAGAGAGGAAAGAGTGAATCAACTTTATTTTTTTCATCTGGCTTTTGTTTCTCCAACATCTAATTATATATGTGGTGCTAAGGTCTGAACCTGGGTCCTTGTGCATGCCAGGCAAGCACTCCAACTGCTGAGCCACTGCTCCAGTCCCTATTTATACAATTTTTGAGACACGATCTCACTGAGTTGCCCAGGCTGGCCTGGAACTTGAGATCCTCCTGCCTCAGCCTCCTGAGTTGCTTGGATTACTGGCATGCACCAGTGCACTGAGTTCCAATTCTCTTATTTCTCTCTATTTCTCATTCACTCTTTCCATAGTCCATTTGCAAACTATGATAACTCTATGCAACGACCTTGGACTTTCTGGGTTTAAACTTCACTGAAAAATTTCAACAGAATGAAGCAATGTTCTGTATGGGAAAGTTGGTAGGGAATCATTTTATCCTGTAATGTGCCACACCTCAGTCCCATTTCTTCTGATGAGCAGTATCTGAGTTAGCAGGTGAGGTTGGCTTTGCAAGTACCCCTAAAAGGGCACATGCCTGTAATCCCAGCAGCTTGGGAGGCTGAGGCAGGAGGATCGCAAGTGCAAAGCCAGTCTCAGAACTTAGTGAGGCCCTAAGCAATGTAGAGGTACCCTGTTTAAAAACAAAAAATAAAAATGGGCTGGAAATGTGACTCAGTGGTTGAATGCTGCTGGGTTCAAACCCAAAGTACCAATAAAACATAATAAGACATTTTTTCCAGCATTAATAGGTCAGGAACATTTCAGGTTAGTTAGTACCAGGAAAGGAATGGGGAGAATTAGGGGAAATATCAATGTGTTCTGTTTATATATTTCCTGGTCATAGATCTGGGGGTCAGTAAAGCTCCCCACATCCCTTCTTCTATACCCACATCCATCATTTTAGAATTGACTTCTCTTGTTTTTTCTCCCTTTGCTTTCTGGGTCCACAGCTAAGTGTTTACTGCTCTTTAGTGTCATTTTGATTTGATAGCAAATAACTGCTCATTAAGTGATTTTTCTTGTGTGGCTAAGAGGACTGATCATTTCAGAATCATCTCCCCTCAAGGTCTTATTCTTTTGCATCAGTGTGTTTCTTAGGTTTTTTTTTTTTTATTATTTTTGGTACTGGGGATTGAAAGCAGATGCACTTAACCACCAAGCCACATTCCCAAACCCCGCCTCCCACTTTTTAAAAAAGAGGGACAGTGAGAGAGAGAGAATCAGTTTTATTTAGTTTTTCATCTGGTTTTCGTTATTCCAACACTTAGTTGTGTATGTGGTGCTGGGACTCTAACCCAGGTAGGTACTCATGCTTGCAAGGCAAGTGCTACCACTCCAGCACTCCTTTTTTTTTTTCAAAGAGAGAAGGATAGTGGCGGGGCGTGGAGAGAGGCAGAGGGAGTCAATTTTTATTAAGTTTTTCACATGGCTTTTGTTGCTCTGACACTTAGTTGTGTATGTGGGTGCTGGGGTTTGAACCCGTGTACTTGCGCATGCTGGGCAAGCACTATAATTGCCAAGTCACCTCTCCAGCCCCCAGCTCTTAGCTCCCCCTTTATTAAAGAAAGGGGGAGGGGAGAGAAAGAAAGAGAGAATTAATTTTATTTATTTTTTTCATCTGGTTTTTGTTTCTTTGACACTCAGTTGTGTATGTAGTGCTGGGGTTTGAACCCAAGTCCTTACTCATGCCAGGCAAGCGCACTCAAACTGCTGAGCCACTGCCCTAGCCCCTGTGCCTTTTTTTCCAATCAGTGAAAATGATGAAATCTTTATAGTAACATGTAAAAATGCTTATAAATCAATAAGCGTTTTCATTTAACTATAATGACTTTGTTATTACACACATTTAAATAGGCTACAATCCACATACTATGAAGTTCACCTTTTAAAAGTGTACAGTGTAGGGGCTGGAGTGGTGGGTCGGTGGTTATGGCGCTTGCCTGGCATGTGTGAGTACACAAGTTCGAACCCCAGCACCAGGAACACGATGTCTCGGAGCAATGAAAGTCACATGAAAAACTAAATAAAAATTATTTTTTTTTCTCTCTCTCGCTGTCCCTCTCCCTTAAAAAAAAAAAAAGTGTACAGTTTAGCAGGTTTTAGTCTATTCACAAGGTTGTGTAACCATCACCAATCTCTAATTCCAGAATGTTGTCACCACCCTAAAAAGAAACTGCACACCCATTTGCCATTATTCTTCACTGCCTCCTCCTACCAGCCCCTGGCAACCACTAATTTACTTTCTATCTCTATGGATTTGCCTGTCCCAGACATATGTAAGTGGAATCATACAATATGCAGTCCTTTGTTCGAGTCTGACTTCTTTCTCTTAGCATAATGTTTTTAAGGTTCACCCTTGTTGCAGTATGCAACATCATAATATGTATATAACTCAGTATATATTAATGCTGTGTAGTCCCTGAGAGATTATATATATATATATATGTATATAGTACATATATGTGTTATTGTAAAGAATGTGGCATCAATATCTTTACACCTCTAATTTATCTATTCTCTTGAATTATTTCCTAAGAATGAATCCCAAGAGTGGGATTACTAGGTCAAAGGGTATGAACACTTTTATAGCTCTTGTCAATATTGCTCTTAAATTGTGGTGCCCAGAACTAAATGCAATTCTCAATGTGTTCAGATAGAACAGGGTACTGTGGGGCTATTAAGTTCTCAAGGTCTGGACAATATATTATCCTTTAAATCAAGCAGCCTAAGAATTTATTAGCTTGCTTTCTTTTTTTCGTTTTTTGGCTGCTACGTAAGTGTGACTCATTGAGCTTATAGCAAACTGAGGCCATTGGACCTTTTCCTAGGCACTGTGTCTTAAAGTTATATTTGCATCTACTCTAAGATCTAAGAGACTTTTGAAGACTTCTTGACTTGAATTTAGTTTTTCTTAGCTTTGTATTTTAACAGTGGGTGGTCTGAAGTTCTCTGTATGTACTTATTGTGATCTTAGCTAGATACTGCAGATGGTGCTATAGGGCTGTTGCAAGGGTAAAATATGTGGGTTTTTTTTTTTTTCTCTTTTCCCCCACTTCCTTCAATTTTTTAAGGAATCTAGTGACACCTTAACAGGTTCATTACCAGAGTTTCATACTCCTCTTTTGTTGAGGAAGAGAGAGCAGCAGTAAGTTGAATTTGGGGTGTTATTCAAGGCACTTCAGTTGACTCATTTGTCAGTTGTCATTTGATTTCCTAGGGGAATCTAGGGCAGTCTATTTTATGTTAGAACTTTGATTGGCCACATCTCATGCCAATATTTTGGTCTTCAAGTTCATCCCCCCCCCCCAAGCTGACTTTTTGTTTTCTTTCTCCCTCCCCTCTCTTCCTCTTCCCTTTCTTCCTTTTTTTTTTTTTTAAGAGAGAGAGGGAGAAACAATTTTATTTATTTATTTTAAAAAGAGAGGGTGAGAGAGAATCAATTTTATTTATTTTTTCCTCTGGCCTTTGTTTATCCAACAATTCATTTGTGTATGTGGTGCTAGGGTTAGAATGTGAGTCCTCCTTGCACTTGCCTACCATGCAAGCGCTTCAACCACTGAGCCACCACTCTAGCCCCTCCCAACCCTTTTTATTTTTTTATTTTGAGACAAGGTCTCACTAAATTGCATAAGGCCTTCTAAGTTGCTGAGGCTGGCCTTGCACTTGTGAGGCTCCTGCCTCAGCCTCATAAATAGCTGGGCTTATATGCACATGTCCCCACAGTGGCATGGCTTGTTCCTTTGTTTTTTGCAGTACTAGGGATTGAACCCCAGAGCCTCCCACACACTAGGCAAGTGCTATATCACTGAGCTACATCCGCAGACTCCTAAGTGTTTCTTGTGTTTTTTATGTTTCTATCTTTGCTGATGTCAGTCTTTTTTCCTATATCTCTCTTTCCTTTCTGCTAATCCAAATTTTTATACTTCTTTTATGACCCAGCTTAAGGTTCTATTTTTTTTTTTTTAAAGAGAGAGGGACAGTGAGAGAGACAGAGAAAGAGAGAAACAACTTTATTGAGTTTTTCACATGGCCTTAGTTGCTCCAACACTCAGTTGTGTACGTGGTGCTGGGGTTTGAACCTGGGTCCTTGCGCTTGCTAGGCAAGCACCGAAACCGCTGAGCCACTGCTCCAGCCCCCAAGGTTTACTCTAAATGATGCCTTTACTGATTAATTTCATGTTCAGTAAGCTTTCCTCATTGAATTCCTTCAGTATTCTTGTCTAGTTTGCAGCATTCTATCAAGGTTTTTTTTTTAACATGTTGTCATGTAATTCTTCTCTGTCTCATGTTTGCAAGTCTTCTCTCCTTAACTATACTAAAGCTCCTTAAGGGCAGTGACTGTATTCTCCCATGCAAACAATAGGATATTTAGTAAACTTGTGACCCTGGATAAATTATTTAAATTTGGGCTTTAGTTTCCTCATTTGCAATATAGGAATAATGATGCCTACATCACAGGGATGTTAAGACAATCAAATGAGACAAGATGTTGAGAACAATTAGAAGTTAGGCAAGATTTTTCCCCTCTGTACTGGAGCTTGAACCCCCGGACATTGTACCACTGAGTTACAGTCCCAGCACTTTATATATTGTGACAGGTTCTCTCTAAATTGCTGAGGTTGGCCTCCAACTTGCAATCTGCTTGCCGCAGCCTCCCAGTCGTGAATTAATGCTTGGCTGGCATTATCAATTTTAGAAAAATTATGACAGCATGTATAAATGAAAGAGCATGCTAAAATTCCAGGTTAGCATATACCATTGAAATGCTATATCACAAAACTATTGGCAATGTCAGAACTAAAACTCAGGATCTGAATAAAGCACTTCTGTTATTTTTTTCCAGTACTATGGATTGAACCCAAGGGAAATCTACCACTGAACTATATTCCCAGTCCTTTTCTAAAATTTTGAGGCAGGGTCTTGCTACGTTGCCCAGGCTGACCTTAATCCTCTTGCCTGAGCTTCCCAAGTCACTGAAATTATAGGCACATGCCACCACTTGGGGGCAAGCACTATTAGCTGTACCTCTTACACATAGGAATAAATTCACTAAAGATCAAATTTAAGTTTTTAATGAATCTACAAGATACTCACACTGAACTGAATGCTTCAGATCAGAGTTTTGGTTTTGATATAGCCAATAATTTTGTGATGTAACACTTTTTTTTTCAGGTGCTGTGGATAGAGCCTAAGGTCTTGCACATGATAGGCACTCTACCACTGAGTTATTCCACCAGCCCCACTTTTACCATCTCTTTACTCTGATACACAAATTTGAGTATGTTAGCCATGTTTTCAGGCCTCAGTTTTGTTATCTATAAAATGGCAAATGCTAACCTCATCAAACCCCTTAAGAGAACATTATAGAATATATATTCAAAGATACGTTTATCCTGAAAAAAAAAATTCTTTGGAAGGTAATTCTTTGGGGAAAGCTGCACATTATTTAACTTATTCCCTTTAATATAAAGAAAGCACATTACCATATTAAATGGTCTGGGAAATCAAGATACCAGTTTAACTTGATTTAACTAGTTTGATCAAACTTGTTTGGATGTGGAATAGTTTTCTCAGATAACTCTATTTTAGTATCCTGTGAAACTAATTTTCTGAAACATACAGTTTGGACTACTAACATGAATATGCATAAGTACTAGAGGTAGCATAAACAAAAGGAAAAGACCAAACTCCTAGGAAGTTCTCTGCCTATTTTTGGGCTTGTTGTGGTTTGTGCTTTCAATGATTTTATTTATTTTTTAGTTATTATTATTTCCAATACTGGGGATTTAACCCAAAGGCACTCTACCACAGAGCTATACATCCATCCCTTTTTATTTTATTTTTTAAAATTATGAGACAGTGTCTGCTAAGTTGTTCAGACTGGCATCAAATTTGTGATCCTCCTACCTCAGGTTCCTAAGTTGCTGGAATTTATAGGCATTTGCTAGTGTGCCCAGCTTCAATGGGGATTTTTTAAATTACATATCTTTCTCAGTGTAATGCCACAGGCTTGTAATCCCAGTGATTTAGGAGGCTGAGAATGGAGAATTGGAAGTTCAAAGGCCAGCCTGGGCAATTTAGGGAGATTATTTCAAAAAAGTAAAGAGGACTGGGATGGGCTTAGTGACAGCACCCCTGGGTTCAAGTGACTCAGTTCCATAAAAACATGCAAACAAAAGCAAAACAAAATAAAAAAAAATAACTCCAATCTCTGATCGCAAAGATCTATTTGAAGGCTGAAGTGATGGCTCAGTGGTTGGAGAGCTTGCCTGGCATGCATGAGGACCTGGGTTTGGAATTGAGCACCACATACTCAACTAAGTGTCAGAGAAATAAAGGCCAGATGAAAAAGTAAATAAAGTTGATTCTCTATTTTCTCTCTCTTGTAAAAAGATCTATTTGAAAACGTGTATCAAATTAGGTTGGGTTAATACTTGCAGAATACATTTACCAAAAAGAAGATCCTGTCATGATTTCTCTTTAGTTCTGATTCTGGCACTTGATCATTAGATAATGTGGGATAAATTAATTCCGTAAAGGCTGATTTGAGACATGGATACTATTTTATTATTTATTTATTTATATTTTCTTGTGCTGGGGATCAAACCCAGGGTCTCACACATACTTGGCAAGCTACAGCCCCAGATCCTGGATGGTATTCTAAAATGATCTTCTTTTACTTTATTAATTTTTATTTATTTATTTATGATACTAGATATTTAACCCAGGGGTGCTCTAACACTGAGCTGCACGCCCAGCCCTTTTTTATTTTTATTTTGAGACAGCTTCTCACTAAGTTGCCAAGGTTGGCCTTGAATTTGTCCTCCTCCTGCCTCAACCTCCTGAGTCATTGGGATTACAGGTATATGCCACCTCTCCTGGCTGTTTTCTTTTTTCTTAATCTTTAGCAGTTACTCTAATCATTTTAGAAATTGATTTCTATCTTTTCTTCAGGGTAGGTTGCAAACATATATTGTATTTCTCTTCCTCTGATATAATTCATAGATGATCTTTGAACATCTTGCAATTATTTCAAGGCAGGTAATGATCACTTTATTATGTTATTTATTTATTAAGCAAAACATATACAGTGAAAAAATGTGTGTACATATGTGTGGGTATATATATATGTGTATGTGTATGTGTATGTATATATAAAATAAACAACAGTGACAAAAATTAATATTTTTAACCCAGGTCAAAAACATCTTTGGGGCTGGAGTGGTGGCTCAGTGGTTACAGTGCTTGCCTGGCATGCATGAGGACCTGGGTTCAAACCCCAGCATCACAATCACAACTAAGTGTCCGAGCAACGAAAACCAGATGAAAAACGAAATAAAATTGCTTTTTCCCCCCTCTCTAAAAATAAAAACAAAAATACAATAAAACAAACAAAAAAAAAACATATCTTTGGGCTAGTTGCAGTTGTGTACACCTGTAGTCCCAACTCCAGGGACTGAGGCAGAAGGATTGCAAATTTGAGGTCAGTCTCAGCAACTTAGTGAGGCCCTAAGCAGCTTACTGAGACCCTGACTCAAAAAAAATACAAAGGACTGGGGATGTATAACAGTGGTAAAGCACCTCTGGGTTAAATCCCCAGTACAAAAAAAAAAAAGTATTTTGAAATGTTTGTTTGTTCAATGTCTTTTTGGAGAGGTCCAATGTTACATGGAGAAAGGGGAAAGGTGGGCCATGAGTTGTAATTCCCTTTTTGCCAACCCAGCTCAGCAAAACATCCTTTATGCAATCCTCCCTGTTTGGAAAGCAGATATTTTCTGAGTAAAATCTTGTGAGGAGGCCATCCTTACTGCCACCCAACACAGGGAATAAGCAAAATATTTCTCCCAACTATATTCCGGATTCTCCTTTGGAGATCTACTAAAAACAATATTCTTCATCTCATAGATTTCCATTGGTTTTATTATTTTGTTTTGTGGTATAGGAATTGAACTTTTACATTCCTAGTCCTCCAGAAATGTCTGTCCGTATGTGTGTGTGGAGAGGTGAGGTCTTACTGGCATTAAAATGCAATCATAGGGTGGAATGGAATGGTGGCTCAGCGGTTACAGTGCTTGCCTGGAATGCATGAGGATGCAAGTTTGAACCCCAGCACCACACACACAACAAAAGCCACATGAGTGACTAAATAAAATTAGTTCTTTCTCTCTCTCACTGTCTCTCCTAAAAAAAAAAAAAAGAAAAAGCAATCATAGGGGCTGGAGTGGTTGCTCAGCAGTTACAGCATTTGCCTGGCACCACATACACATCGAAGTGTTGGAACAGTGAAAGCCACATGGAAAAACTAAATAAAATTCTCTTTCTCTCTTAAAAAGAAAAAAATATATATAAATATAAATAAATGGAGGCACATGCCTGCAATTTCATTCAGCTACTTGGGAAGCTTAGGCAAGATCACTGTAAGTTTCAGGCCAATCTCTGCAACTTACTGAGACCCTTTCTCAAAATAGAACATGTTGGGGATGGAGCTCAGTGGTTAAGTGCTTTCCTAGCATGCTGGAGCCCTTGATTTAGATTCCTAGCTCTACAAAATACAATCATAAAGCACATAGTAATGATTCATTGTAAATATTGCGTATACTTTGGATATTTGGCCATCCAGCAATTTCTTTTCTTTCTCTTTTGAGGTTCTGGGGATTTGAAACTCCTGTGGTTTCAGTTCTTTTGGTCAGTTCCATCTTGGCCCTCTCCTTCCTGCTGATACTGTTTTCTGGTTGTGGGCTGTCCTCCAAGTTGACGTGAACTAGTGTCTCACTGGTACCCTTCTTCTATCTATCATAGGTAGGGCCTCACACATGCTAGCTAAGCACTTTACCTCCAGTGATTTTTTTTTTTCTTTTTAAGAGAGAGAGGGACAGGAAGAGAGAGAATCAATTTTATTTAGTTTTTCATTTGGCTTTTGTTGTGTACATGGTGCTGGGTTTGACCCGCATCCTTGTGCAATGCCAGGCAAGTGCTATAACCACTGAGCCACCACTCCAGCCCCTTCAGTGATGTTTTAATAGTGCTCATGGATTGGGCTCAGATGTGCTTTCATCTCTCTCTCTTCTTTTTAAATGGGCTAGTCACATATAAAAAACATTTCTCTGAAAAGCTTCTCTAACAGAGTAAGTTTTCAAAACTGAGGACTTTATTTGGCGTCCCAAAAACCTGCATTGGTTTTGCAGCAGCAGCAAGTTTTATAATGAAGGCATTTTTTTGGTAGCAGGGATTGAACCCAGGGATGCTTAAACACTGAGCCACATCTGCAACCTTTTTTTTTTTAAAGAGAGAAGGACAGTAAGAGAGAGAATCCATTTTTATTGAGTTTTTCACATGGCTTTTGTTGCTCTGACACTTAGCTGTGTATATGGGTGCTGGGGTTTGAACCTGGGTACTTGTGCATGCTGGGCAAGTGCAGTAACCACTGCTCCAGCCCCATCTCCAGCCTTTTTTGAGACAGAGGCTTGCTAAGTTTCTCAGGGTCTCACTAAGTTGCTGAGACTAGTCTTGAACTTGTAATCCTCCTGCCCCAGCCTCTGGAGCCACTTGGATTGCAGGTGTGAGCCATTGCACCCTGCTAGTGAAGGCATTTCCTAAGTGACTTTAGGTGTGTGAAATCAGTTATGATGGAATAGGATCCTATTAACAAGGGTCACATCATCCTGTTCCTACATGGGTAGGAAAAGGAACTGTGGAAAAGTTAAGCTATTATTCTTTGTGTTCCTATATCACTTTTATTCAAAAGCACTTATCATTATTATAGTTAATTATTTAATGGCTTATATCCTTTACAACCGGATACTTTTATTTATTTCCAGATACTTTTCTTAAGGGTAATGATCTTGTTTTATTTTTTTTAAGTGACCCAATGCCTAGAACAATACCTACCCCTAATTGGGTACTCCTATCAATTTAGTGAGTGAATAGATAGCAGATATTTGAATCCTTTATTTGAATCTTTGAAAGAAAATATACTAGTGAACAGACACCTGGTCTAGTACCTTAACTAGCTGGATGACCTAGTCCTTTGTTTATATGTTAAATTATATGGTTGGAGTAGTTTAGGTATGTATCAACAGGAGTCAATGGGTTCCACCTTTTTGACCCCGTGTCCTACATAAAGTTTAGAATCACAGAGACGAGATTACTTGGTAGTTATCTACTACTCAATTGTATGCACTGACTGAAATGACAAATGTGTGGAAACCGAAACTACGGTTGTCGGTTAAGTAAATCTATATAGTTACACACACTCTCGACTTTCTTGTTGGTACGAGTTCATAGCGTGGCCTCAAAATATTGGCCCTGATTCTGATCAATTTGTTCAGTGCTGATTGTATAAATCTCAGTCTTTGCACCTCGTAAGGGACCCCTGACCAGTCAGCTTCCTGTGACTGTTTCACATACAGGACACTGGCTCAAAAGACACACCACACTAGAGATGATTTTGGCAGTGGGGTGGTTGGGGGTTGGGAGTAACTATTAAGACAGGTATTTAACAGTAAGATTGGGTGGGAAGCCTCTGATCAGGGTCTCACAGAAGAATGTAGACAGCCGGGCAGATCAGAAATCCATCATCGAAATATTGGGTTAAGGTGTTCGGCGAACACCGACATGGCGAAGAACCCTCAATTCGCTCCCGATATTAGTGGGCCGGGCGAGCACCTCCTTCTTGACCCCGCTCCGGCCTCATGGACTGCCCCCCGGGGCAGGAGGAGCTGAGTGGCGCTGTGGTCCAGAGGTCCGGCTCTGAAATGGCCTTGTGGTGCAAAACTTGAGCCCCGAAGCAGGGGAAAGTGAAGTCACAAGATGCGTAGCCGAGGGCGGTGTGAGCTAGGGTCCGGGTCCCAGGCGTACCGCACAAAACCGCGCGAGGTTCCTCTCCGGAGCCCGCCTTCGGCCACGTCCGGGGAAGTTTCGGCTCTTTCCGTCAGTTCCCGCTCGGCCCTCCGCTCTGCGCGCGCTATCCCCCACCCCGCGGTGCCCCGCTTTTTCCGGCCGTGGTCCATTCTCCACTTCGACGTGGGCTCTCGTCTCACCCGTGCCTTCCTTCCATCTACTTGTCCCAGACCCATTACTACATCCCCTCGAAAATTCCCAGTCTTCGGCAACGCCCGAGGTCCTCCACCTCAAAACGCGCGAGCCGGTGGGGAGCACGAGGGACCAGCGCCTGACAGAGGCGGTAACCACTGGAGTCCGTCTCGCGCCCCATACCTCTCAACTCGGTGTGGAGCGCAGGGCCAGCCTCGCGCTCAGGCCTCCCTCGCGCGCGGGTTAGCAGCAACGGCCACGAGCTCGGCGCGCTGCGTTCGCGCCGGCGCGAGCACGCGCTCTGCGCTCTGGCTGGCTAGCGCGCACGCGCCTGGGAGGGCTCCGGGGCGGGGCGAGCGGCTCGAGCTCGGTCGAGGGGCGGTGTGGATCGCTGGCACTCCGGCTCTCAGCCGCGCAGCGATTCCCAGCCCGCTGCCGGGTCGACCGGGGAAGCCGGGAAGGCGGCGGTGGAGGCGGGGCGGCGTCGGGCCCCGGGAGAGCTGGGGGAGGAGCGCGGTGGCGACGGCGGCGGCTCCCGAGGAGAAGGAGGCGGAGAGTCTTCTTTCCTCTTTTCAGACCGCGGAGCGCCCGGGACACTGAGCCCGGAACTGGGTGGACGCGGCGGCTGCTGGGGCCCGGGCTAGGTGAGCTGAGGTGCTGGGTGAAGGGGTTGGCGGGCTTGAGTGGGTCTCAGCGGTGGAGGGCGGGCTCCAGGGAGGGATAGGGGGATGGGGCAGTCGTTGGGGGTTGGGACACCGAGAGCAGGGGTCGCGAGTCCTTTGGGACCCGAAGAGCCTAGAGGGTCGAGGATTTCTGGGGTTAATGGGGCGGGTGAGGCACACGGGTCTGAGTTGGGGAGTTTCCAGAGGGATAGGCCAGGAAAACAATGGAATGAAGGGGAACTCTGGTAGGAGCTTGTGTGGGGTATTAGATTTTAAGAAACGAGCAAAATCGGAAAAAATGAAATGGATCATTGGGGATGTGAAGTACAATGAAATGGGGATGGGTAAGGTCATCTGCGTGGGTTTCCGAGATCCTTAGGTTGTGAGGGCGATAATAGGATTTGAAGATAAAGGGCATTCTTGGAATTGAGAAAGAAACAGAAAATAAGGCAGAGAGAGGCAGAGAAATACAATAGATAGAATTTGGGCTTGAATTAAAGCAGAAGGGTAGAGCCAGTATATTAGGTGAACTAGAGGGCTATCTTTCCCTTAATTCATCCAAGGTGATTGTGTTGTTTTAGACAGTGGGTCTTTTTATGTCTGATCCTTGGCTAAGCAGTACAGACCATTTTTTAAAATGATTTGATTATCACTTATGGTCTGTTTTATTGATAAAGCATACTTATAGCATTTATTTCCCCTCTGTTAATGAGGTAACTCTTAAGTAATTTACCTGTAGTTAATGAAGCAGGAAAACATCACCAAAAATATCTTGCTTTGAGTTAGATCAGTGATAATTCAGAGCTTAGGATGTTTGAGGGAGAACACAGAACTTGTTCATTCAAGGATGAATAGCCTTGATAAAATCCTAGTTATCAGTATTTTGTTAGAATTGTAATTTCTCACTGAAAAATATTCATGTACCATCATATTGGGTTTTATGCTCACAGAAGAGTTGGGGCTCTACCCCCAAGATGCTGTTTTTTTGGTGCTGACTTCAAATTATCTGGCTGCCTCATACTTTCCAGTTTGAATTAAGGTGAATTGGGAATATTGTGGGTATTTCTGATGTGTATTCTTTGCTTTTTTTTTTTTTTTAAGATAGAGTGACGGAGAGAGAGGAAGAGAGAATCAGTTTTATTTAATTTTAGTTTTTCATGTGGCTTTCATTGCTCCAACACTTTGTTGTGTATGTGCTGCTGGGGTTTGAACCTGTGTCCTGGCACATGCCAGGGAAGTGCCGCATCCACTGAGCCAGGCTCCAGTCCCCCTCTCTTTGTTTTTTTTTTTTTTGAAGAGAGTGAAGGAAGAGGGGGAGAGAGGGAGGGAGGAAAGAGACAAATCAACTTTATTTTTTCATCTGGCCTTTGTTTTTCAGTTGTGTATGTGGTGCTGGGGTTTGAACCTGGGTCCTTGTGTATACCAGGAAAGCACTCTAACCACTGAGCCATTGCTCTAGTCCCTGCATTTTCTTTCTTTCTTTTTTTTTTTTTTGCATTTTCTTAATACTTGGATTTTCAGACCAAATTTGCAATGGTACTAAGTAGAAGATTGCCAATTTTGAAATTATAGTTACCATTATGTAGTCCATATTAAACTTTTTGTTTGGGGGCATTAAGTTTTGCTGACTCATCTAAAGATTTCTGGGCAACAGTTTATATTTCTCAGCTGTGTGTCTTATGGTATAAAGTAACCTTAGTTACTTTATAAAGGCCCAGAAATAATAATCTAAATTCTGCTTTTCTACTTAGAAGGTGGAAGCAGGTAGATAGCAAGTTCAAGGCCAACCTGAGCAACTTAATGAGACCCTGAGGTCCCAAAGTACAAAGTAGAAAGGGTTGGGGGATATAGTTCACTGGTATAGTGCCCCTGAGTTCTATACCTAGTAGGGAAAAAAAAAAGTGTACTTTTATAGAGGCATGTTATAAAAATTGAACAAAGCAAAAAGTAACTGCAGTGTCCTCATTAGTGATAATAAGAGTTAGGCAAGGTGTTAAGATTTCCTTGTATGCATTATCTCATACTACTGAGCTGCAACCATACACACACACACACACACACACACACACACACAAACATTTTTGGTATCAAAAGTATGTGTATTTAAATATATATATATTTACTTATTATTATTATTATTATTATTTTTGGTACTAGGAATTGAACTCAGGGGCCCTTAACTACTTAGCCACATACCCAGCCCTTTTTATTTTGAGACTGGGTTTAGTAAGTTGCTTATGACCTTCCTAAATTGAGGCTGGCCTCCAATTTGTGCTCCTCCTACCTACAATCCCTGGGATCATATGTATGATCCACTGTGCCCAGCTACATTCTTTAAATCATCACTACCTCGTTCATTCTTTTCCATCTCCATCTTAGTATGTAGTAAAGTGTATGAAACTTGATTTTGATATGACAATAATGATTTCAATAAAGATTGGATTAGTGTGCTCCACCTGTGGAGTTTATGGAAAGTTTATTTCCCTTTTGATTTAATAAAGCTTCTGGGTTCCTGATAATGAGGCTAAAAACATCTTCCTGCTAAGGGTTTGTTTTGTAATTATACTTAATTTTCTATTTAGTCTAGTGTACTGCTGAAGTACTGTGCATACGTGGCACTCTTAACTGGTAGAAGTTAAGACAATCAGTTGTAGAGCCAAAATCAGTTAACTCTGGAAAACAATAAAAAACTGCTCAGGGCTCATATACTGTCTAGGCATCTGTTGAGCCCACAGTTGGTACTGGCATTATCTCTAAAGAAAGATAGGATCCAAGAAACCTAGACTGAAACAACTTGAACTGAGAGAAACAGCTGTGGCCTGAGGGAAAAGCTATAGATTATTGGCCAAAACATCAGCATAGATAGTGCCTAGAGGCTGGTGGTTCAGGCTAGGAAAGACAGACTAGAGGGGAGGGAATTTTCTTTTGTTGAGCTTTTATGTATTCCAGATGCTGAACTTTACATACACACAAGTATATTACTGTGTGGTATATCTATGTCTATCTATCTATATATATTACCTTAGAAGATAGTAGTATTATCACCATTTCACAGATGAGGCTCAGAAAGGTTAAGTAATTGCACAAAATCACTTAACAGTGACAATCAAGAAAGTTATTTTTTGTTTTTGTTTTTGTATTCCTTGCAGTGCTAGGGATTGGACCCAGGGCCTTGTGCATGTTATGCATATATTTCCAACTGAATTCCTACCCCTGAAGGACGTTCATATGTATTATTTTTCAAATTGCAGCTTGCAGTTTCCTACTGTAGAGCCCTATTAAACCTGGGAATTAAAAGTCACTTCTTTGGAACCCAGGGGTGCTTACTATGGAGATTTATCTCCAGTCCCCTCCCCCGCCTTTTTTTTTTTTCTGTTGAATTTGAGTTGGGGTCTTGCTTAGTTGCTGAGGTCTCATTAAATTGCTGAGGCTGGCATCAGACTTGTGAATCTCCTGTGTCAGCCTACTGTGGTTACAGGAATGGGCCACTGTGCCCAGCTGACCTTTTTATTTGTTTATTTTATAGTTTAATGTATTTTAATAGCAAACTTATAGGAACAGCATAGGAGACAGACAACATTAAAAACATGTATGTAAGACAACTCAGAAAAGTATAGTGAATGGATGGAATCTACTGTATGATAATACTACAAACACCATTTAGTTGCAGTCAATAAGAAATTTACTTGTTTAAAAAAATCCAAATGCTGGTATTGTCTAGAAAATTTTAAGTTTTATTTATAATTGTTATAAAGTTGAACTGCTGAAACTTGTTCACTGAAACATTTTGACTTGCATTAGTGCTTTATATCCCCACATTTATATTAAAAATTGACATGCAGGGGCTGGAGCTATGGCTCGGTGGTTACTGTGCCTGCCTGGCATGTGCAAGTACAAACCCCAGCACCATGTACACAATGAAATGTTGGAGCAATAAAAGCCACATGAAAAACTAAATAAAATAGATTCTATCTCATTTTCCCTCTTTAAAAAAAATTTCACACACAAATGAAATGTAAAAATGGTCAATACTTGATTTCTTTTCTTTTAAAATAGAGGGACAGACTCAGAGGGGAACCTTCGACTTTCATGAGAAGTCCAGTTAATGTGGGAGTTTAAACATGGAACCATGGGGAACTCAAGGGGGGAAACCATGCAGCGGCATCAGCTTTGGCTTGCTCTGTCATTATACATTTGTTCTTGATTGTTTGATAATGATTCCCTCCTACTTGTAAGACCATATTTAACGAATAAATAAAAGGGTAGAGGGACAGAGAGAGAGAATCAACTATTTTATTTTAGTTTTTTCCATTTGGCCCTTGTTGCCCCAACATCTTGTTGTGTATGTGGTGCTGGGGTTCGAATTTGCAGACTTGTGCATGCAAAGCAAGTGCTGTAACCCCTGAGCCACCACTCCAGCCCCTCTACCTGATTTCTGTCCCTTATTTTTCACTCTCAGTCATATACTTAGGTACTTTTTTTAAGAGAAAGGGAAAGTGAGAGAAACAGTTTTATTTAGTTTTTTTTCATGTGGCTTTCATTTCTCTGAGACTTTGTTAGGTATGTGGTGCTAGGGTTTGAACTGGTGTACTCATGCGTACCAGGGAAGTACCGTAACCACTGAGCCTCCGTTCCACCCCCCCTTTTTTTTTTCTTAAGAGAGAGGGACAGTAGGAGAGAGAGAGAGAGGGAAAGAAAGAATCAGTTTTATTTAGTTTTTCATGTGGCTTTCATTGCTCCAACACTTCTTTGTGTATGTGGTGTTGGGGTTCAAATCCTGGTCCTTGCGAATGGCAGGCAAGCTCTGTAACCGATGATGAGCCACTGCTCCAGCCCCACATAGTGAATTCTTAAGCGCGATCCCCACGTATGCAGTGTGCTAGTTGGATGTCTTTTTGCATAATTGTTAAATGTTTGGCATTGATAGTGCACAGGTTGGTGTCTTCACAAAAGCTAAGCAGATAGGCCTCACTTGCCTCCTGCAAAGCACCAGTAGCTAAGCTGTGGAAGCGCAGATCCATTTTGAAGTCCTGAGCAATTTCTGTCACCAGAGGCTGGAAGGGGAGTTAGTGAATCAGAAGTTCAGTGGACTTCTGATAATGACTAATTTCACTGTCACAGTACCAGGCCTGTAAGGATGATGTTTCTTCACTGCTCCAGTAGAGGGCTCACTCTTGTGAGTGGCTTTTGTGGCCAGTTTTCTTGGATGCTTTACCACTGGTGATTTTTGGACAGTCTGCTTTGTTTTAACCCTGGCCTCCTTACTTATCCCCCTACCCCTTCTCCTTTTACTGGAGATCAGTGAGCTAGAGCCAGCACTGGCATTATAGAACCACAGCAGCCTATTTATTTTTGAGACAGAGTCTTGGTAAGTTGCCCAGGCTGGTCCCAAATTTGGATTCTCCTGCCTCAGCCTCCTGAGTTGCTGGGTTGTCTGTTTTATTTTATTTTTTTAAAGTTCACACATTTATTAATCACAGAAACATCCTTACCCTCTGGGCTCAGACAACCATCACTTCTCAACCCATTTCTGTTGTGTTTTTATCCAGGCATCTGAGCCTTGAGTTGTCTGTTTTAGAAATAAAACTGATTATGTCAATTTAGTTGCTTTCATTGGAAACTGGAAGGGAAATTTTATTTGTGGGCAAGGAGGAGTCCATTCATTACATTATTAAATGACCTATAGAATATGATTTGTAGAATATGATTAGTTTGCTTAGTTGCTTAGTGTCTATCTGTAGCAGTGTGAAAATGGCATGTCCATCCCTTCTGGACTGAAGTCTTAACTTTTTTTTTGTACTGGGAATTGAACCCAATGGCATTTTACCACTGAGCTATTCCCCCAGACCTTTTTATTTTTTATTTTGAGATAGGGTCCTGCTATGTTGCCTCAACCTCCTGAATCACTGGAATTATAGCCACTGTTCCCAGCACTGAGGTCTTCACTTCCTGGATAAACTCATCTAGGTTTTGGAGGTTGACAGTGAAGCATGCCCGTTACAAACTCTTACCACCTTTCTTGATATGTTTTAGCCAGAAAGGTTTAACCTTTGTTCTTGTTTTGTTACTTTCTTTTGTATTAAATGATAAAATACAAGTAACAGAAAATTTACCATTTTAGCCTTTTTTTTTTTTTAAAGAGAGAGGGACAATGAGAGAGAGAGAGAGAAAGGGAGAATCAATTTTATTTAGTTTTTAATGTGGCTTTTGTTGCTCTGACATTTCATTGTGTATGTGGTGCTGGCGTTTGAACCCAGGTCCTCATGCATGCCAGGCAAGCACTCTAACCACTGAGCTACTGCTCTAGCCTCTAAAAATTTAATTTTTGAGACAGGGTCTTGCTCAGTTGCTGAGGCTGGTCTCAAACTTGTAATCTGTTTTCCTCAACTTCTTGAATAGCTGTGATTATAGGCATGCACCACTACAACAGGCAGTGTTTTTGTAATTTGGGAGCACAACAGTGAATACTAAATGTGTGCTTGGTTATCTAGACTGATGAAGTAGAAAGGCTCCTCAGCCTCTGAATTGCTGGGATTATAGGTATATGCCACTGTGGCCTGGCTGAATCCTGATTCTTGCATATGCTAGGCAAGTGCTCTACCACTGAGCTTACATCCCCAGTCCACAACTGCATTTTTGTTTTTATTTTTTGGGCACTAGGGATTTAACCCAGGGGCATTGAGCTACATCTCCAGCCCTTTTTACTTTTTATTTTGAGACAGGATCCCACTAAATTGCTTAGGGCCTTGATTAATTGCTGAGGCTGTTCTCCAATTTGTGATCCTCCTGTCTTAGCCTCCGAAATTGCTGGGATTACAGGTGTGTGCTACTGGACTCAGCTACAACTGAAATTTTTGTTTTTGTTTGTTTGTTTTGAGAGAAGGAGAGAGTGAGAGAATCAATTTATTTTTATCTGGCCTTTATTTCTCTGACCCTTAGTTGTGTATGTATGCTGGGGTTTGAACTCCTGAAGTTTTATTTTATTTTATTTTTTTTTAGTATTTTATTTTGAGACAAGGTCTCGCTTAGTTGCTGAGGACCTTGCTAAATTGCTGAAGCTAGCTTTGAACACATGAACCTCCTGCTTCAGCCTCGAGCAGCTGGGTTTACAAGCGTGCACTACTATGCGTGGCCCTCCATACAGTTTTCCACTGTAGTTGCACTATTTTACATTTGGACCAGCAAAGTATGAGGGTTCTGATTTCTCTACTTCTTTGCCAACACTTATTTTATCTTCCTTCCTTTCTCAATGTGGCCATCCTGGTAGGTGTGAAGTGATATTTAGTTGGGGTTTTGATTTGCGTTTCTCCAATGACTTGTGACATGGAGGGTCTTTTCATGTGCTTGTTTGCCAGAACTTCTTTGGAAGTAAGTCCTTTATTTTAATTTTTAATTTTTTTTGAAAGAGGGAGAGGGACAGTGAGAGAGAAAAAGAGAGAATCAATTTTATTTAGTTTTTTATGTGGCTTTCGTTAGTCTAACTCTTTGTTGTGTATGGGTGCTGGGGTTCAAACCCGAGTCCTCACACATGCCAGGCAAGTACTATAACTGCTGAGCCACTGCTCCAACCCCTCCTGGTATCCTTTTTTTTTTTTTTTTTTTAAAGA
>PVKS010007428.1:0-39033 GCA_004027875.1 Aplodontia rufa
ACAAGCCTACTATTTTCAAAGGTGTTTCTGCCTCATTTCTTATTTGGCTCCACATCCCCTGTCACTCTCCATGACTTCCTGCTTCAAATAAGAAATCACTGATCAGGCGCCACAGGGCTATGTCTCTTTCCGTTTTAGGATTCCATGCTCTGCCTGAGGTCTGTTAAGGTATGCATCTATTATGCTCAATTGAATCCAAATCTCGCTATATTCCTCATAGTTTTTGATTTGGTATTGTAGTAGCTAATATCATTTAAAATGGAATTTCCTTGTTTTTCATCCTTTTTATTCTTTTCAGACAGTTCCAGAAAAGCAAATAAGAGGCAGTAATGTCTTTACATTGCAACCTCTTACTATTAGTCTGTAGGCCAGTGGTTGTCAATTTTGTAATACAAATTTCTGGGATCAACCATGGCTGAATCAGTGGGGCCCTAGAGTTTTCACGGATGCAAGTGACTGGATCATATTGATGATACTTGACTGCAGACCACACCTCGAGCACCCCAGCTGCAGGCTATTTATTTAATAGTAGAGCCATCTCTGTGTTTCCCTAGTAGGAGAGAGATTTGAATCCCAAGTCACAAATGTCAGTTGAAATTTTGCCTAGTTCTTCACGTAAAAAGGGAAACTGGCAGATGTTTTGTGATGTTGCTGTGTAAAGATTTTTCAAAAGTTCAGTGACTCAGTGGGAACTTTTGTTCACTTTTTCCCTCAAATAAGCAATTTTACCCAAGATTGAATTAGATCTTTTTCTATTTGGCCTTAAATTTTCTAAATGTAATAAATTTATGGTCTTATGCTTCACAGTGTACATAAATGGGGACTTCTTTGCCCTGAATTTCTATCCATATTTTTAGCCTTAAACTATTTTGTAGATCTCTGGCATATTGAATTGAACTTTGCCATTTGGCTAACAATATTCCACCTGAATGTTTTTCACTCTGGACAATATATTTCAGGTTCAACAATTTGATGACTTTCTCATCCCTATCTCAATTTCCCATCCTTCTTCAATTTAGGACAGAGATTTCCCCAACAAATTCCATGTTTAATCTGGCAGGAAGCCCCCAAACACTTGAAACTCTATGATTCAGTTTCATCTGGAGAAAACTAGATATTTGAAAGAGGTAATGAATTTTTCTTTTTCATTTTAATAGTGCTAGGGATTGAACCCAGGCCTCATGGGTGTTAGATAAGCTTTGCTGTACCATTGAGCTGTATCCTCAGCTAAGATAATGGATTGTGATTACATATTAATTATGAAACTTCTGCAGTTGTAATAAACTTAATTGGGCAAATGACACTTTCTTCAAACTTGAAAATTTAGGAGCTGCATCTGGGGAAGAAATTTAATCTTTTGTTTGTAGACCATGGTCATTTTTCTCCAAGGTGTGATTTCTGCTGCTTGTAAATTACTGTACTTACACAGTTCATACCTGAATCAATGCTGGAAGTGAAAATATAACCCTTGAAATTATTAATCCACCTCAGAAGTGCTTATCTGTAAAAATGGAAAGTATTATATTACCCTTCAAAAAATGTAATGCTGTCAATTAACCGGGTGCAGAATGGGTCTTGAGTTTTGGTAGAGATTCCAGAAGCATTTGAGTTTAAACTGAGTTCAGAACTGTGTGTCTGGGAAAACTATCTGAAGATATGCACAGCTGTTGGAAGAGCCAAACAGTGAGGATGTCATGGCATTTTCAATTCTTTCATACTTTTTTTCTTTACAATCTTTGTTTCATAGACCTGGCCCATAGTCAATGTAGACAACTATAAATCAATATTCATTAAAATCATTAAAATCAAGAAGAAAAAGAATTAGGGACCAAGTACAAAGATTACTTTAAAAATCAGCTGGGAAAAAATGGAAAAAAAGATGTTAGTAAATAAAAAGAGGATAAGTCTCAGGGCTTCCAAGATGCTTTGATTCTTGTGGGGCCTGACCTATGGTTTTGGATGGAACCTGGAGTCCAAGGGCTGCAATTTGCTGCCCTGCATCCGGGTCAGCCATTGCACCTTCCATCACTCACATGGCAAAGAACTTTTTCTTATTTAGTGTGAGATTGCTGTTCAACATGCCTTATTAAATCAAAGACACAAGGTGTGTAGTTAGGTGATTATCACACTTCCCTAAGTCACCTTCCTGGTGTGTCATTTCCACAGGGTGCTCTTTGAATTTCAGGGAGAACTATAGATCTCCCAATTCATGGCCATAGAATTTCTGCCTGTAGTGTGGTGCATCCTCTGGGAGTGAGCAGCTTTACCTTCCCACCTGCATATTTTCTCTTCTCAGTTGTGCTATTATCAAATAGAATTCTGATTTTTCCTCTCTCAAAATATAATGCTGTTAATATCAGTAATAATAGCAATTGCTTTACTTATATATTTTTGCTAAATTTCACAGCAATTTTAGCATATAGGTTTTAATGTACTCATTTCAAAATAAGAAAGTAAAATTTACAAACAAGATCTTCTTTTTGTGTGTGTGACAGTACTAGGATTCAAAAGTACATTTGTCTAAATTCAAAACCCATCCTCTGTTCCCAATGCTACTTTGTGATATTGCTTTGCTTTGTTCTTTATTACACAAGAAAAGTAGAAATAGAAATTGTTGTCCTTTGCATTTTAAATGCAATTCTATGGTCTGTGACTAGGGGGTTGGTGTACCAGACAGAATTTCTAATTTTCAGGGACTAAAGTGAATAAACAGTGCACTCAATCAGATTTCTAACGTGATGTATGATTGCTGTTATTTGTCAAATTCCCCAATTCAAGCTGAATGATGGAGGTTGAACCCAAATAATCCAGCTGACAGTGGCGCAGTTTAGGTGGCTGATTTTGTAAGAGTGTACTTTCTTAGAGCTTAGAATAGGAATATCTGACTCCACAAAGGGGCTGACCAGTTGAAAATGTCCAGTGTCCTTAACAAATCTCAGAGATTTGACCAGGGAAGTAGAAAGCGGATTTAGCTTGGCATGTGAAGCTGCTGATTGAAAGCATTTCAAGTATGCAACCTAGACTTGTTTTTCCCCCCAAAAAAGGACTAATATGGAAATCATGGCTCATAGAGACCCTTCCGGAAGTTCTTCAAATTACTATGAATATCATTCTTTCTCATAAGCTAAATGTACATGCAGCTCAGGAATAATAGCTATGTATTTGTTAAAGGCTAGGCCTGTACTGGCATTTAATAGCATCAACGGAGGGAAAAAATAAGAATTCACTGAATAATGGTGCAAATATAAGCTGTGAGTGCTAAATCTCAAGATTAGCCATCTACTCAAAAGCTAGAAAACAACTGACTTTATAAAGACTGAATATCCATGTTACTGCATTGAATCAGCACACCCAGGAGTTGTAAATATTGATGCCTTTATTGAAAAAGTAGTGGAAAAAAGGAAATCAAATCATTTTGTGAAGCTTTGAAAATAAAAACATAAAAATAATTATTGGGCCTCAGAACTCAGAATTAGATACTCTTCTCCTAGATCCTTTCTCTACTTTACAGTGCTTCTCACATGACAATAAGAACATTTGTCACAATAAATATACTTAGAACTTTTCCACAGAGCTGAGAGTTTTAGGAAAAATTAACAAAACAAGAACAACAACAAAGGCCTAAAGAGAAATTGAGGAAAATAAAAGAGCAACTGAGTTCTTTTAATCTTCGTGTGTGAATGGACTGAATATTTGTGTCCTCCTAAAATCTGTATGTTGAAATCTTGACTTCCAATATGGTAGCTTCAGGAGGTGAGGACTTTGGTAGGTAGTGAGGCCAAGAAGGCGGCTCTTTATGAGTGGGATTAGTGGCCTTACAAAAGATATGCTGGGAGCTCTCTTGCCCTTTTCTACCACAAGAGAGTACAACGTGAAGTCAGCAGTCTTCTAACTGGAAGAAGGTCCTCAGCAGAACCTCTCATGCTGTCACCTTGATCCCAGACTTCCAGCCTCAGGAACTATTAGATATATTTTGTTTTTAAGTCACCTGGTCTGTGGCACTTTGTAATAAAGGACCAAACTGGCTGATACTGTGGCTAAAATGTATGTGATTTATCACTGAACATCAGACATACTGATATTCTCTGAACACTCATGTTCATGACCTGTTTGCTGGGCACTCAGGGTGGATGTCCTTTTTACCCACTTAGCTGAACTGACTTCTCTCTTCTGTCTCGTGCCATGGCATTTTGTACACAGAGGTAAGTTAGCACATGCCACTTGCTTTTACACATTCATCTCTGTCAGTGAGCAGGAACATGTGATAGTCAGGGGCTGAATCTCATATCACTTCCCACAACGGCCCCTTATCCCTAGTTATTTTATTCATTACCACTGAGGAGCTTTTACAACTCTTGACACCTTTTGTCATTTTTCTTTTGCTTTTGGGGTGGGGGTAGGATTAACACTAAAAAAGGTAAGAAGGAAGTAGAAGAAATAAGGATGCCTAACTCCCACTTAGTTCAGGGCACTATGTTCATTTCCTATTGTTAGGAAAGTGAGTATCAAAAAACTGACCTTTCATGAGAGTTTTAGAGATTGTTATGGTTTATATGAGATGTCTTTCAAGAGCTCATATGAGAGACAATGCAAGATTGTTCTGTGGCGAAGTGATTATAAAAGTTGTGACTTAATCAGCAGATTAATCCATTGATATGAATTAACTGAGTATACTTGCAGGCAGGTGATATATGGTGAGAGGAAGCAGATCACTGGGGATGTGACTTTGGGGTTATATTTTTCCTGTGACTAGAGTGCTCATTCTCTCCCACTCTTCCTCTTTCCCTCTCTCTCTTTCCTGGTTGCCGTGTCCTGAGCTGCTTCCCTCTACCATGTCCTTCTGCCATGATGTTCTGCCTCACCTTGAAGGAGTCAGTTGATTACAGACTGAACCTCTGAAACCATGAGCCTAAAACTTTTTCTCCTTTAAAGTTGTTTTTGTCAGATCTTTGGTCACAGTGATGTAAAGTTGAATAAAATGAAGATTCTGGGTGGAAGAGCTTCCTTGAAGCCCAGGTAGAAAGTGAGATAAAGGGCTGGAGTGGGGGTAATGCTTTTGTAATCTACAGACTGAAAACTCTGAAGCTTCTGGAGGCAACTCTTTGGCTGGCATGTTGAACTTTGTCAGAAGTGAGGCTTCTGAGGCCTGAAGACATAAGTCCCAAGATATTTTGTAGCAGTTTTAAGCAACTAAACTTCCCCTTGAAGTTTCTGGAAAGTTCTTGATCACACCAGACTCTTCCTGTAAGGCAAAACAGAGCAGAGATAAAGTCTGACCCAGAACTTTAGATGAATCAGCCAGCTGTGAACTAGTCCAATCTTCATGGTGAGAAGTGACATTCTGATGGGACTATGTTGGGGGCTGTGTTGTTCAGATGATAGAAAGAGCCAAAACAATGTGTAAGGATGTTATGGCTGATATTAGCCAGACCGGATAGTAATCGTTACAGAGAACAACCTTCCAGAGGCACACAGACAAGAGATCTCTCCCTGCCCTCCTCCCTTTTCATTTTACTTTCTGCCATGGTTTTGGTTTCTGTGAAGTCAATGTCAGTGTGAGGTGTGAAATAAAACAGTGGGATAATATCCTTATGAGCTTTGATTGAAACTAACTATATTAATCAGTGTTCCTCTGGGAAAACAGAAACCACCCAAGTTATTTAATAGATGGACTTGGTTGCATGTATATGATGGGATACCCTAGAAACCAAATACGAAACAGGAGACAGCACAGATATTAGCAACAAGGGACGCCATATCAAGAGACACAAAAGGGAAGGACATTTTTATGGGATCCCAGGGGTTGGGGAGGTCATCCTGGGGAATTTGGAACTGCAGCTAGTTTTTCTTTCCACAGAACCTTAAAGCAGCTACAGTATGAGGCAGAAGCAGAGGAAGAAATACCCAGACTGGTCCTTTTCTCCTGTTCTCAGATGTCCTTACAAGTTGCCTCTCATTAGCTAAAGCCAGAAGCTTCCTGGGGACTTGGGGAATATAGCCTGCAGGGGTCAGTGCCTTCTTGTTACAGAGCAATCTGGGGGACAGGAAAAGAATGGAGAGCAGCCTATTCATATAGTTGTAGCCTTCTAGAGGTATGTTGGAGGAAAGTGTGTGTGTGTGTGTGTGTGTGTGTGTGCGCGTGTATGCATGTATGTATATATGTGGAGTGTGTGTGTGTATGTGTGTGTATGTGTGTCTGTGTGTATGTGTTGTGGGGTAGTGATTGCAAGGGTGTCTGAAATTGAGAGAAATTCTTAACTTTACTGCCAGAAGAGTTAAAGTTTATGCTGGCCTGATACTCAATTTTCAGACCAAGGGATCATATTCAATGTGAATTCATTTCACAGACTTTAATAAACATTAGAATCTGCCACCAGTTCAGATGAGCTTATCTAAGACAGTATTCCAAATGAGTAGTAGCAGATATATTTTTATTCAGAATATGCAGAAACAACAAATAAATGAATTAAGCAGTGTTTGATCTTTACATTGAAATGGTAATGCTCATTTCTCATTATAGCATTCATGGAAGAATTAAGCTTAGAGGAAGCAAATGTACTTATTTCCATTTATTAATGAGGTTATCACTAGGAAGGGACAGATTTATTTGTATAAAATATAAGCCATCTTAAAGGTTTAACATAAAAGTCAACTATTTAAGGGTTGAAAATGTTTAATTAAACTTTTGTTTTCTTTTTTAATTTTTACGTGTCTCCTGCTTTTTCTGTTTTCAGCCAAGAGAGACAGTACTGAAATGTCATTAAAAAAATGTTGATTTTGCAGTATTTCTCTGCCCTTGAGAACAGGAAATACCTAGAATTCTGCTAGTAAGATGGTTCTTATGAAATTTCTAGTGTAATTTTTATAATGAAGGGAATTAAATATGTTTGGATGAGTATCCAGCATTGGGAACTTTGTCACTCTAATGCTTTAGATTCATTGACATTTCCCCAAAACATTCCCTCTTCCATATGTTAGGGAATTATATTTAAGATCAAGTAATGAGGATAATTGAGTCTGTGCTGGTTTTGGATTTCATACTCTTTATGGATGTGAAATAGATTAAATAGAAGACACTTGAGGAGTAATGAATTCCAACAATAATGTCAATTGTTGTAACCAAAAGGCCAAGCAAGTGACTTTTCAACAGCATTAAAGGGATATCAACATTTTCCTATTATCAAGAGGAAAGATGTTTAGGCAGGTGGGTAGTAACAGTTCACTCTCTGAAGACCTCTCAGTCTACCTAAACAAATTTTTGGCTTGCTTGGTGCACTCATGGTAATCTGAATTATGGAGCTGATTTAGCAATAAATCCACAAAGCAATGTTACATAAAGATCAAAGTTAAAAAGTCATGTTATTCCCACATGTTCCTTATATCCTGGGAAAGAATTACCTCTCTTCTTTGTATCTAGTTTCTTGAGATTCATGCATTTGTTTATACTTACCCTAGCTATGGATAATTTAATTGGCTTAGTCCACATGTTAGGAAGCAAAAGCAGACTAACATTCAGCGGGTTCTCTTGTATTCTGTTTTATTCTGTTTGCCGCGTGAGGGTGCTTGGCACTGCTTAGGAGAAAGGACAGGCATTATTCAGTAAATAAATGGTGGCTGACTGTTGCAGCCATACACCACACTCAGTTATCAGTATTGGATGTAAATGATGCACAGTAGAAGTCATGACTTAGCAAAGTCAGCTTCAGTTTTAGTGTCAAGTGAACCATTGCCTATTTATTCTCAAATCCACTCCCTGTCCTTCCCCTCTCTGTATTGCAGAGATTTCTTTTTTCCCTTTCTTATGAGAGCCTTACAGTTATACATATTAGTTGGATTCATCCCAACAAACTCATACAAGCATAGAAATTGATTTCATTTCATAATCCCCCCTAGAGAAGCTATTTCTGTGAATTACTTCCAAGGCTTCCTTGACAATCAGATTCTTTCTAGGAGTAGCATGGGAGGCACTGGCAGGAGACAGGAAGGTGGGAGGGAGAAAAATGCCAGAGTACTTACATTCAACTCATTTTACTTTAGGGGTATCCAGTGACTGTGTCTCTCATGGAAATCCAGATCCTGACTGACAGGTTCTTTTTCTCATGGTCCTAACTCCCACAATGGGAGCCTGCTGAATCTGGTAGCAGTCTTGACCTTGTTTCTAGCTCCTAGCTCTAATGACATCCCTTCCTCCTTTGGTTCAGCCACCTCTGGGGATCATAGGAGGCTTCTGCAGTTGGAAATTCCTCAATTGGTTGATTCACCTTCCAATATTTGTTCTTTGGGCTCTTTAACACCTTTATGACCAATATCCAACAGTAAACTCCTTCTGTCAAGTTACCAGGTATAAGAATTGTGCTCCTTGGAGATGGTAGCATTTGATCGATGTAAATGAGAGTTTATGTTTGACCAATCATGAGCAAGGCATTTGGCAAGTCATTCAAACTGTCCAATGCTGTTTTCTTCATCCACATGGTAGGGATAACACTGACCTCCAAAAATTGTAATGGAGCTTAAATGAGATTCTCAGCATAGTACCTGGCACATTGCAAATATCCAATAAATCTTAGCTCTTAAGTCTATGATTAAAAAACTGGGGCACTGGTCTCTAAACACTTTAATATGGAGAACCCTAGGAAAACTAGAAAAGCATCATGATTGTATGAGTAAAACATCCACATAAGAGGGTGTGTGGGTTGTTGGAAAGGTCATGGAATACAAATTGTAGTTATTTGGACGCACTGTCTATGGAGAAGAGCAGATTGTCTGGGAGAAAAAGATGAGACGAGGGTGTATTCCAGGGAAAGCGTCAACTGGGAGACATAAGTAAGTGTTGGCTGGAAGACCTTAAGGCGTGTCTGTAGAACAAGAAGAGTGGGCAGCACGTGGTTACAAATGCTGAGGGCACATAAGGATAGCTTCTGTCTGTGGGAACCATCAGCAGTTTAATGCAAAAAGTTAATAAGATTAGCCCAAAGAATCAGGGGAGAGTACTCCCTTGTGTAAAAGAAAGTAGTGTTGCTTATCCCTCATTGCTCTACTGTTTTGCTGATGTACTTTCATGTGTTATCAGTATTCTTCTATGACATATCTGATGACTGGAAATGGGAAGCTGCTTTAACAGAAAAATCTTATACCCTTACCTCAATTTATGGAACCACATATCCAAGGAAAATCTTTGATAGTTGTCCCAGTTTTAATTGATTTAGATGTTTTTAACCCTCTTTCATTTGATAGAAATATTGTGTGGAATGTAGTTTATTAATGTGATAAACATGATATTTATGATATGATGGATCGTTATATAAGGTTGTGATGGAAAAATACTTTGATTAACTTTGGTAAATATGTTTAAAGTGTGACATGAGCTTTGGAGGTAATAGGTACAAAATTAGTGTTTATTGAATTAAATGTGTATTAAACCAAAACATTGGCATTATGAAATGACATGTTTTCCAAAAAATTAACAAGATAAGCTCACATAATACATTGCTTAATGAAATAACGAATTTGAAACTATAAAATGTGATAAAAATGTATGATATTGATTTTATTCTTTTTTAAAGATTTTATTCTTTTTTAAACTAAGTAGTTACTTAGTTTTATTTGGACAAGAACAAGAATATGACCATAACAGGAAAGCAAATGTCAATTCTTGCAAAATTCTTGAATATATCATTATTTACAATGGTGATATGTCAAAATATTGCAGTAAGCTCCATAATATCTTTTAGTTCTTTCAGAATGATGGCTTAATACAACCCCATATTGATATGATAAACCATTTTAAAACCAAAACTGTATTTGTAAATCCAGACTTAAAGTCATAGTTCTTTAAGACCAGATGAATAGAATTACGTACAAGAAAATGAAGACTCAGAAAATATGCAGTAATTTACACAGAGTCATTAATAGTGCCTAGTGATCTTGAGTTCAGTATCTATTCCCATTGGATCCTAACTATTCTTTTTGCTACCCTACTCTGCCACTGCATTGACAAAAAAACACATTTGTAGTCACAATTTACCACAACATTGATAATAGGGCGACTTTCCAAACTAGACCCTCATATGGTGTAAATCAGTAATTTTTAATCTAAAAAATCAGAAATCATGTTAGCTACTGATTCCAGCTGTAAATTTAATTCTTACAAACATGCAGTTGAATTTACATTATTATCTCCAATGCTACAGATTAGAATATAGTGGCTTAGAGAGATTAGGTGGTTTGCCCAAGTTTATATCATAATAACTGTCAAAAAAGAATTCATAGACTGACTTAAAAGACCAAAATTTCTAGTATACTATACTTTCTCTTCTTTATACTCTTCAAAAAAAGTCACTTTTCAAAATAATTATTTCTATGTATAATGTTATTGAAGTGGTTTCTTCTTTTTCTTTCACCTTCTTGAAATCGATTAGTCCTTTTTCCCTGCTTTTTGAATTTTTCAAACTTTTTCTGAGCTCCTTAATAACATATGAAATCTGCTCACATATATAATAGATTTTGACAAATGAAATTTATATAATTGTATTGTTTTTCTTCAGAAATATGTTTGTCTGCAATAGTAATGTATTTTAGTGGTTCAACATAGTCTTACATATTGGAGGGAATTGTCGTTATATATTCATACACACATAGGTATTGACAAAGTAAGTTAAGTCAGAGCCTAGTCCAGGATCTTCCTCCCTTCACCCATTCCTCAAACTCATGTCTTCTCTGTAATACCTCAATGTTATAGATAGAAATGAGCATATGTTTGTATATTAATTTTGAAATTTCTGGGTTTATATGAATATAGTTTGGCTTCTCATGGGAGTTGAGAGTACCCAGCCATATCGATGACTCTCCTTTTCCCTCCCTCACCTCCCTTCTTCCCTCATTTCCTTGTCCCTCCACCTTCATAACTATGATTCCCCCAGCATATGTGAAAATTCAACTTTGGTGGGTTTATTAATTAAACTTAGCTAACATTTATCCTATCTTAGGTTTTACTGTAGCTTCCACATATGAGAGACAACATTCGGGCCTTAAGTCTCTGTGTCTGGGATGTTTCACTCAGCATGATTTTTTCCTCCATTTCCATCCACTTAGCTGCAAAAGCCATGATAGCATTCTTTCTAATAGCAGAATATATACATATATATACATATATTCACAGTTTTTGCATCTATTCATCCCTTGAGGGGCATCTGAGTTAATTCCATAGTTTAGCTATTGTAAATTGAGCTTCTATAAACATTGATGTAGTTGAGTCTCTGTAGTATGCCTATTACAGCTCTTTTGGAAAAATACCCAGGAGTGGGATAACTGGGTCATAAGGTGGTGGTTCCATTCCTAATTTTTTGAGCAGTCTCCACACTGCTTTCCAGAGTAGTTGTACTAGTTTGCAGTCCCACCAATAGTGTGTTAGTACACCTTTCTCCCCACTACCCCTCTAGCATCTTTTATTATTCATATTCTTCACTTTTGCCATTCTGACTAGAGTGAGGAGGAATCTCAGTGCAGTTTTGATTTGCATTTCTCTGATTGCTAATGATGTAGAACACTTTCTTGTATATTTATTGGCTTTTTAAACTTCCTCTATTAGTTTATGTTTAGTTCCACAGTCCATTTATTGATTGGATTATTTGAGTTTTTGGTGTTCAGTTTTTTGAGTTCTTTATATATTCTGGATATTAGTCCCCTTTCGGAGGTGTAGCAGCCAATGATTTTCTCCCATTCTATAGATTCTTTCTGACATTAGTGACTAATTCTTTAGCTATTCAGAAACTTTTCAGTTTAATGGCATCCCACTCCTTGATTCTTGGCATTAATTCTTGCACTATGGATGCCTTCTTAAGGAAGGAGGTGCCCACACTGATGTGGAATATTGATCCTATTTTTTCTTCTAATAATTGCATAGTTGATGGTTTAATTCCAAATTCTTTGATCCATTTTATTTGATTTTGTGCAGGATGAGAGATAAGGATCCAATTCAGTTGTCTACATGGGTGTCCAGTTTGTCCAGCACCATTGTTGAACATGCTGCCTTTCCTCAATGCTATATTTTGCCCCCTTTTTAAAATATCAGATGGTTAAAGACTTGTGAATTTGTCTCAGTGTATTCTGTTCTATTCCATTGGTCTTCATTCCTGTTTTGATACCAATACCTCACTGTTTTTGTTAATATAGCCCTATAGTGTAATTTCAGAGCAAGTATTGACCTGATTCATTTTGTTGTTGGTGGTGGTGGTGGTGATGGTTAGTAATGTTTTGGCTATTCTGGGTTTCTTGTTGTTTCAAATGAATTTGAAAATTGATTTTTCTATGTCCATGAAAAATGTCATTGGTATCTTGATGGGGATTGTATTGAATCTGTAGAGGGTTTTTGGCAGAATGGCCATTTTAATTATATTGATTCCACCTAACTAGAATGTGGAATGTTTTTTCATCTTCTCAGGTATTCTTCAATTTCTTTTTTTAATGTTTGATAATTTTCATTGTACAGTTCTTTTATTTACTTTTTTAGATTAATACACAAGTATTTCATTTTTTTTGAAGTTATTGTGAATGGGACGGATTTCCTGATTTCTTCTGCAGCTGAATTGCTATTGGAGTATAGGAAAGCTATTGATTTAGAGTGTTGATCTTGTAACCTGCCCCTTTGCTAATTTCATTTATAAGTTTTAAGAGTCTTCTGACAGATTTTTTTTGAGTGTTCTTGGCATAGGACCATATCATTGGCAAATAGAGATAGTTGTTTTTAAAAAAAGAGAGAATGACAGTGAGAAAGAGAGAGAGAATCAATTTTTATTGAGTTTTTCACATGACTTATGTTGCTCTGATACTTAGTTGTGTACGTGGGTGCCGGGGTTTGAACCCGTGTACTTGCGAATGCCAGGCAAGCGCTGTAACCACCGAGCCACTGCTCCAGCCCCTAGAGATAGTTAACTTCCTGTTTTCTTATTCAAATTCCTTGGATTTCCTTCTCTTGTCTGATAGCTCTGGCTAGGGTTTCAAGGACTGTATTGAATTAGAGTGGTGAGTGTGGACAGCCTTCTTTTGTCCCCACATTTAGTGGGAGTAGTTTCAGTCTTTCTCCTTAAATGTAATGTTGGCTGTGGGTTTGTCATATGTAGTACTTAGAAAATTATGGTATGTTCCTTTGATCCCTATCTTCTCCAGAGTTTTTAGTTTTGATTTTATTTTTAAAGTACCTTGAGTACCGAAGCAAGAGTTATTGGCATTAAACCATAAATCATAATTTTAATTTTATAAAGAAAGGAGTGTGAGGTATTTGTATCTTTAATTTGTATCTTAGTAAATTGTGATGTACTATAGTGGGCCTAGAAAGCACAAATCCAAAGCAGACTTGAGTCTGCTCTTAATGATGTGTTTGGGTGGAATGCAAACATCCCAGATTAAAGGTGTTATATCTCATTCTTTATGCAAAACAAAAAACAAAACAAAACAAAACAAAAAAACAACAAAAAACCATTGGTTGAGTCTGCTTAGAGGACCTGCTCTTCACTGGTTGTAGAGAGCAAGAGGACTACCTTGGATGTCCCCAAGCTGGCTCACATTATCTTCATCCTTAGGTGAAACATGGTAGCAATGGGACTGTATATGCAGTTGTTTTGCATATACTTAATAATAAACACCCCAGTCTTTGTTTGTAGAGATGGTAGTTATTTCTGAAAGCTCTCATTAGGAACACTTTCTGCTTTTGCTATTGGGGAGACTGAAAGAAACACTCTTCAAGAATATCAGGAATACTTGGAACATAGATTTTGAGATAAACACAGGAAAACTTCAAGTCAGAAGAAAAATCCCAATGGTTCAGTCTTATTTACAGAAGTTAAAGTTAATAACATTTGGTTAACCATTGCTTCATGAAATCTTACTCTAAATGAACTTACACTGCTTCATAGGACTCTTTTGCTAATTTTCTCTACCTTACCTTTCTCAATACTCAAGTAAATTTTCTGAAACAAGGAGGATAATTTAATATGCAGCCTAGACAAAGCTGTTGTTTTATCCTGGGAAAACAACACGGAGTCCTAAGTGAAAACAGAATGGGGTTCCTTTCAAATATACCAATATGTTAGTATTTTAATTTTCAATAAGATTACCCTGAAAAGTAAAAGCAGTTTCAAATAGCCACCCTGAGTATCCTAAAATGCTCAAAGACATCTTGGCATCACCCACAGAAAATTAATCTGTGGTTTATTCAAATTACTGTACATGAGGAGAAAATAGCTCAGTAAATGAGTGGAAACCAATTTCCTAATGTTTCTCATTTGCCTAATTGCTTTCCCAAGGAATAAATATAAACAATCAAATAGAAAGTTCATGAAAGATACAAAACTGCTATGGCTACAGAGCTTCCTCCCAGGCTTCCATAGCTTTATAGTTTCTTTTTGAACCCTCACATATACTGCTCCACCATTGTTGAAAACCAATAGTCACTCATTCCCAATGAGTTTTTCCTTCTTACTTTTTCTTCATATGGTCTCATTTTCCCCTCCTCTTTCTGCCATTCTCTTCCTCTACCTTCCATTTTCAACAAAAGAATCTTTTTTTAAGCATTTTCTGGGCATAGGACGCTACAAATTCAAAAGTAGTTTGTAAACAATGCACTGGAAGAATAAAATGGGTTTTAGGAATTAGAATTGATTACAGAGAGTCTGTGAGGAGGAAGGATAGTGAAGGAATGTTCAAGAAATAATGGATCCATCAGTCTAGTAGTGTGAAAAGAAGTAGCAGAAATAACAAGCCAAAGGTAGTAATTGGTCAGGTTATGAAATCCTGTATGTTCTGGGCTTGGATTTTATTTTGTATGCAATGGAAAACTATCAATGGTTTCTAAATCACACCATATATTAAAGAGTAATTTGGAAAGAAAAATATATTTATTAATGTATAAGTTCAGGTTATCTAACAGAAAGCAACAAAAAAGTAATTTAACTAAGATTAGTTTATTTCTCAGGCTATTAATAGTCAAGGCTTCGGTAGTCCAGATTGGTAGGTTGGCCTCACATAGTCAGGGCTCCAAGATCTTTCTAGTTTGTTGTTTCATCATCACTAGGGCTTGTTGTTATTCATCTGGTTCATAATAGCTTTCTTCTCTTTCACATGTCTGCCATAGGAAGGGTGGATGGGGAGAGCAGGTGCTCAGTTAAAATACTTGGATTCTATTATCATATAAAAGAATACTGTGGAACAAGTGTATTATGGTTTAGATATGAGGTCTTGCCCCAAAACTCAATGCAAGTCAATACAATACTGCTCAGAGGTGAAATGAATAGTTTATGAAAGGTATGACCTAATCAGTGAACTAATCCACTGATATGGGTTAACTGGGTGGTAACTGTAGCCACGTAGGGTATGACTGGAACAAGTAAGTCACTGGGGGTGTGCCTTTAGGGGTTTTTCAACCCTGGTGAACAGAGCTCTTTCTGCTGCCTCACTGTCATGTCCTGAGTTGCTTTCCTTTGTCATGCCCTTCTGCCATGACGTTTTGCCTAGACCTCAGACCCAGAGCTGAGTCAGCCAACCATGAACCTCCAAAATCACAAGCCAAAATGAACTTTCTTCCTCTAACTTGTTCTTGTCAGGTATTTTGGTCACAGCAATAAAAGGTGACTAAAACATAATTGACCTTGAAGGCAGCAGTGTGCAGTGTATATATGTATAGAATAGGGTATCTGGCTTTCCTTTTGAGTTCCCTAACTGTCCTAGCACTGGATTACACATGCAGGGTTCTGAGCTGCACGTTCCCTGGACCTATATGGAAAAATCAGACAACATCTCAGAGAGATTCTGGTTACAAGGAGCTATAGGATGGTGTAGTGGAAGATGTAGCAGAATAAATGTCAAGGGAGTTGGTTTTATTCTCAACTTTACAACTTGTGTGATCTTGCACAGCCTACCTAAACTTATTGAATCTTAACTTTATCAATATCTGTGAGTTTGTAAATGCTTTCTATTCTTTACTTTTTTTTAAGAGAGAGGGACAGTGACAGAGAGAGAGAGAGAGAGAGAGAGAGAGAAGTAGAGAATTAATTTTTATTTAGTTTTTCATGTGACTTTCATTGCTCTTACACTTTGTTGTGTACTTGGTGCTGGGGTTTGAACTCATGTCGTCAAGCATGCCAGGCAAGCACCATAACTGCCGAGCCACTGCTCCAGCCCCATACCTTCTATTCTTCTTACTATGTTAGTCATAAAAATTTTAAAAAATGAAAGTCATTATAATTGCCTTGCTGTTAGTATAGGCTATAGATACACATCTACCTATATATCTCTGTATATACATATAGGTACTTGTGTTTATGTATTAGGTAAATAGATAAAAATAACAGAATAATATAACCTGGGAACAAACATGCAAATGACTATGTTAATGACTTTGATCTTTATTCCTTTCTTTATCCTGAGTGTCTGGCATACGGCAGACACAAACATCATGGTTAAGTTTACTTTTGAAAATGGGTAAGTTTGCCTTAAAATATCACACCCAAATGGTTTTAGGGAAATTATTTCTATTTATTTGGAACTTGCCAAGACTTTCACTACTTCATTTCTCGTTATTAACTCTCTATGGTAGACTACCTAGTAGTGAATGAAAATGTGGTTTCATATAAAACTTTTGTTGTTTCTCCTGTTATCAGGAAGAGATACAAGTGTATTTATTTTGAAAAATGCTTAATAGTTGTATTTTTATTCTCCCTTAAAATCATCTTTTCCTGAAGTTCTCTTGTCATTTAGAAAAAGTCATGGAAGTTTTTACCTTGAGAAATTTTTTTTTAAGAAAGAGGGGGGAGAGAGAGAGAGAGAGAAGCAATTTTTATTTGATTTTTCACATGACTCTCATTCTACTTCATTGTGTATGTGGTTCTGGAGTTTGAACTCAGTGTGCGTGTGCCAGGCAAGCGCTGTAACCGCCAAGCCACCGCTCCAGCCCTGGGAATGAGTCTTAAAGATGACTTTTTGTGTTGATAGTAATCAAATGGTCTTGAAATCTAGTTTTCTTGAAAAGGAGAAGGATTTATTTCATACTATAAATACCTTTAAAATATAAGTCTGGCTGACTTCCTTCAGAGTTTTCTCGAAAGTCATTGTATATAATGTTAGAGTCTGTTTTAAGGCAGTTTCTATAAGAGTACTAAGGTTTTTGCTTTTGTTTATTTTGTTTTCCCATTGAGAAAGGTGGAAGAGAAGGAAGAAGTTGGATGTGATTGTCTCAGTTTTCTTCTCTTGGGCAAAACCCCAGGAAGTGAAAGTGGGAGACAGAAACAGGTAGTTCCCCATTGCTTGCAGGGCTTGCTCTTCCCTTCCAGGCACAGAATGCAGCCTAGCTCTTCACAGAATTTGTTTCTTTCCACATGTGTTGACACAACATGGTAAATAGCTGAGTACATTTAAATAGCTCCATGTCAAGGTGCACTGGTAATGATGAATGACAAAATCTGGTGTCATTTTGCTGTGTCCTGACTGGGGCATGAATCATCTCTTTGATCACTTATTAATCATCTCTGTTATCAGATTGATTGTTGTGAGATTGAGGTGCCTCTGTTCAACTAATTTTTATTTTACTGAGTGGTGGCCTTAAAGTACCATCATAGTGATTATACACACACACACACACACACACACACACACACACACACACATCACATGCATATATATATTTATACATACATATATATTTTTAAAAATTTATTTTCATTTATTTCTGCAGTATCTATGGCAATTTCATTAGGATCTGGAATGTCCCCCAAAAGCTTATTTGTTGAAAGCATGATCCCCAACTCAGCCAGGCTCAGAGATGGGCCTTTAAGACAATGGTTGGATCATGAGGGCTGGGTGGATTACTGGGAGGTTGGTCCTAGTTGGAGGATGTAGGACCCTGGAAGGTTTTATGGTTGAATATGGCTTTTGGGAGAATGACACACTTCTGCATGTCTTGGAAAGGAGACTCCTAAGTACTAAATTTGGACAAGGAAGCAGCAGGGGTTGTTAAATTGGCTTCATGCCGAAGACCAGTTTCTTCTCAACAGATACATGAAAGGATTCCAAAGGGACAGACCAATTCAAATATTGTGTGGTAGAGAGAAAGGAAAACAGTAAAGGAAGATGGGTAAATTATCACACTAGGCGTCATCTTTGGAGGGTGGAGAAGGAGGGGGAAACCTCTAAAGAAGGCAGAAACCTGTAAAACTATAGTTGACTGAATTACCTGGAAAGAAATAATTAATTTGGAAGACAGGGTTTTTCCCTATGCTTTAACAGAGAATCCTGGGGTTGTAGCTCAGTGGTAAAGTGACCTTGGGTTCAATCCCCAATGTAAAAATAAAAAAGATGGTATAGATAATGATAAAAGGCATAGATTATATCTGAGTTGGTATATAAATGTTTCAGTCTTATTACAAATACTCAACAATAACTACTACTCTTTTGGAGTGAATAGTGTGAATACTGATGTGTATTAATGCTGTAAGTGAATGCTATTTTGGTCAGAGGATGCACAATAAGATACTCTATTTTATTTAAAAAAACAAGCTATTGATTTCAGAGTTTTCACAGCTTTTAAATTTCCCCATGACTAGGTAAAATTCCTCCTACAAAGAGAAGGGTGGAGAAATTTTACTTCCTCAAGGGAAATCCAAGTGGCCTCCATGATCACTTGTTAAAGATCTTGGAAGCTCCACGGAAGGTCAGTGAGCTTCCTGCAGAAGGAAGAGGATAGAGGTAGAAAACACCTATTTGTTAACCAAAAGTAGGGCCTGGAGCCAGAGCCATGGCACCAACTTTATTTAATTTTGTGCCTGCTGTTTGGCTTGGCAAAGGCAGGCTCCATTGCAGGAGGGAAAACTTTCTACATTGATCTGCAGACTAAGAGGATGTGGAGTAAAAAGAAAGGAGGATTGAGTTGCTCTAACTAAGTGGGTTTGGTCCATTGATATTTTCATGAGAATGAAATGAAGACAGTAATGACAAAGAAGATATTATAGCCACTGCCTGAATCCCCAGCTTGTGTGATATTTACTTGTTAATGCTTCTGACAAGAAGGAGGAAAATTCTAAATATGTCATCTAATCAATTGTCCTGGTGGTGCAGAACCACCACTTACTATTAAAAGTTAGGTTACAGACTTTACATTTTCTAAGTTATAAGGGAAAATAATTCCACATGACCCCAAGGAGATATTTCAGAGGAATTGTCATTGCTGGACAACCTTGTCCTATAAATTAAATGTGCAGAAACTCATAGTTATAAAGAGATGGTCAAGAAATATACATTTATATAAGTATTTAGGTTTTTGATATTTGGTATTTCATGTATTACATTGTTGTTAAACACCATCATCGTGACCTCAAATAATTCATTTCAGTGAAGGAAGTGCCAAGAGAAGGGCTAACTGAGCCATAAAGGGCAATGAAGAGTGAAGGCTTGGGATCTGGGTTGGGGAATCATAACAGTCTTCATGAAGGAGGTAGCATTTGTAAAAATCTCTTATAGAATGCCACATGAAATCATCTCTACAACATAGTAGGAGTTTTGATGAATAGGCCATTTTCATGTTGTTCATGACTTAAATAACAAGAGGAATGTTTTATATAAAGCAGTTCCTCCATATCTGCAGTTTCACATTCCACGGTTTCAGTTACTCTGTGGTCCAAAAATATTAAAAGGAAAACTCTAGAAATAATAAGTTTTAAAAAGCACACTGTTCTGAGTAGCATGACAAATGACAAAATCTGGTGTCATTTTGCTGTGTCCTGACTGGGGCATGAATCATCTCTTTGATCACTTATTAATCATCTCTGTTATCAGATTGATTGTTGTGATATTGAGGTGCCTCAGTTCAACTAACCTTATTTTACTGAGCGATGGACTTAAAGTACCATCATAATGATACACATAATGATACATATATATATATATCATATGCATATATATATTTTTAAAAGTTTATTTTAATTTATTTCTGCAGTATCTATAGTAATTTTGTTGGGGTCTGGAATGTCCTCCCAAAAGCTTATTTGTTGAAAACATGATCCCCAACTCAGCCAAGCTCAGAGATAGGCCTTTAAGACAATGATTGGATCATGAGGGCTGGATGGATTACTGGGAGGTTGATCCTAGTTGGAGGAAGTAGGTCCCTGGAAGGTTTTATGGTTTCTCTGCCTTCCCCCTGCACGTCCTGCTTTCAAGATGCCCTGAGCTGAGCAGCTTTCTTAAATCATGCCCTCTGGCCATGTTCCTGGCTTGCCTTGGAGCTGACCAACCATGGACTAAATCCTCTGAAACAATGGGATGAAATGTCTTTCCTCCTTTAAGCTGTTCTTGTCATGTGCTTTGGTCACAGTGATGAAGAGCTGACTGACACCCATGGTTTCAGGCATTCACTGGAGCTCTTGGAACATTATCTGCTGAAGATAAGGTGGACTCTTGTATGTTCCTTAAGACAATCTGAAATGAGAAAATCAGACCATTTGATTTTTTTGACTTATTTGATTTATTTTGATAATTGCTGAGATAAAATCAGTGGTACCATTTTGCATTGTGCTTTACAACTGGCGTCTGATCATTCTGAAAGCCAGGGTTCATTGGAGGAAAGGTACGAAGTTAAGTGGGGTTTGTCAGAATTGCTTTCTTACTACTTCACATTTTGCACTATCTCTTGAGTCAGTCTTCTCTTTCTCTTGACCATTGGAATGCAAATCTGGTGCTCATCCATTCTTATCATGCCTTCCTGAGTAGGATGGAAAATGATAATCTCATTGGCAGTCAGCTTCAGAAATTGTAGTTTACCTCTTTTCTGGGAAATTTGTTTTTTAAAGAAATTTATGGAAAGAAGATGAGCTTAAACAAAACAAATAACAAGCAAACAAAAACAGATAAAATTTCTCGTATGAAGACATTTGGATGACATAGATGCATAGTTTTACCAAATGCCCTTCCAAACCACTCAAAGCCATGCCACTGTGCCATCTACCACCTCTGAGTAACTAACTTTGATTACAGTCTTCTCAAAAATACTTTCCTGAAGAAGTGCTAGGAGCTGTAAGACAGTCCATATGATTACAGACCCCTAGCTTAGCCATAGTATTATTTATGTTTTAAAAACTCTTGTCCAGGGGCTGGAACAGTGGCTCAGCAGCTAAGGTACTTGGACTGCATGTGCGAGGATGCAGGTTCAAACCCCAGCACCATGTACACAACGAAGTCTCAGAGCAACAAAGGCCACATGAAAAACTAAATAAAAATTGATTCTCCCTCTCTCTCACTGTCCCTCTTTCTTTTAAAAAAAAAAAAACAAACTCTTGTCCAGCCTGAGCAAAATAATGAGTAGACTTTCTCTTATAAAAAACAAACAAGCAAGCAGTCAACAACAATAAAAACACAAACAAGCAAGCAAACAAAAAACAACCAAACACATTCCTGAAGGAATTCCATTACTTGAGACTGACTCATGTGCACCTTTTATAATTTCATTCCCCCATTCCCAGTGTAGACTTGAGGGAAAGGAAAGCAAGTGACAGGAAAAAAAGTGTATGTATGTTGACATGTACCTACCTCCAAATATGGGTATGTATATAAATATGAATGTGCATGTATATGTGTGTTATATCACATAACATATTTTGCCAAATGGTGTTGATTGTGTTGCCAAGAATTTTGGAAAAAGTCTGGAAAATGTTAATTCAGTTGATCCTTATCCTTTCTGTGCCTGGTACTGTCATTTCCCAGCCTCAGGGCATGTGAATTTTTCAGTTTCTGAACTGTTTGATTATTTTTAGCCATTTAACTAGTTGGGCCCTATGAACCCAGAGCAAACTGATACAGGGATGATTTCCTGGGAGTAGTTAATGCACGTTATTTTTTAGAGAAGGCATGCAATGAATTTTTATTGACAAGGTTTTGATGGTTTTCAGTTTCCCTACCATGCAGTTGTATATTTGTTCTTGCTTAGTTGCAGCCCTGAGCATTTTTCTTTGTTATTTCTTTGAATTATCTTGTATTATATACAATCTATTTCACAATATAAGAAAATTCTTGCCCAACTTAATTCTGAACTGATTAGTCTGAGGAATTATTACTATGTTGATCAATTTTGAATCCAACCATCTGGTACTCTCTAATTTTACCCTTCCACATATTAATTTTTTAAAATTTTACCAATTTTCTAGATAGTTCCTACTATATCTAACAAAAATATTACCTTAAACTTAACATTATTTATTACTTTCATTTCAATTGCTTATGGTTTTTTATGAATGTCAAGTGGAAGAAACAATGTAAAGAATTTTAATATCTGTAACTCATAAAATCACAAAATCTAATTTTCAGTTTGACACAAAATTCAAAAACAATTCTAACTGTCCAAAAGCAACTTCTTGGAAACATTTCTAAATTGATTCCAAATATTCTTTTGTAGTTATGTGTCCCATTTCCTTCTACATATTTGTCAATTTTCCTTGCCCCCCATTAGTTTCAGGAAAGTGAGAGTTCAAATGAGTACCGTATGCTCACAGAACCTCACACTCATTGGTTGAATGAGACCTTCAAAATTATTTTACTCATCTACTCATCGCAATTTTAAATCTTCCATATATATATATATATATATATATATATATATATCCATTCCAAGAGATAATCTGGCTTATTCTTGAATTCCTCCTAAGACAGGAGAACTACTAAATTCAAAATATTTGTACATATTTGTACAAATATGTCAGAAGTTTTCTCCTCCCAGGGCCTTTCTTCTCTTGATCTTAGTCCTAGAGTTATCTTGGAGTCATAACCCCATTGGCATTATCTGGAACAACTTTGGTTCCTCAATTTAAATACAAACTCTTTACTGCTTTACCTCAACAACTGTGGCCCCCAAAGTCATCTCTTTCCTCACAGATTCATCATTTCTCATTTCTTTGGTCATTGCTTATATTTTATAGCTGATGACTGCTCTCAGATCATGATCAGTTTGCAAGCTTCCTAGAATATTGCACCCCAAATGGGACACAATATCCAGGTGTAGCCAAATAAACTATCATCATTCTTCATTCTAAAATGATAATCAGCAACATATCCCAAGATTTCATACTAGGAATTTTGGACATTGTATTTCATTGTTGACTTAGATCAGGCTTATTATTGACTTAAACCATAAGTCATGTTATTACCTCTTCATGCCCTGTGTCTTTCACTACTCAGAACTCAAAATGTTTTTGGACTTCAGTTCAAAAACTTAAATTATCTCCTTCCAATCTCCTCTTACTGTTCAGTCTGGCTTGGCAGAATGTTCTTCGTCTTTATTGGGTCTTAAATCATTCATAATCATTTCCAGCTTTCCATCATTTATAATCATTTGGTATAACTCTCATATTTTATGTGAATCATTGATAAAAATATTTGATGTGACAGAATTAAGGCAACTTCCAACTAAGCTGCCACCAATTCACAGATAAGTGTCCTCTGCATATCTGATTTTTTTGAAAATTAAAAATTCAACTATTTGGTTGTCTCACTCCATTTCTCCATAGTATCAACTAAACTATTTAGAGAGGTTTTGTAAAATGCAGAAGTCAAATATTTTGAATCTCCTACATTTTCTTGGCCTGCTAAAAGTAGGAAAAATAGGTTCATGTGATGTGACCTATGATTGAACTCTTGCTATCTCTTACTAGAAATGTTAACTGTCTGTTCCCACGTGTCCCCTTTCTGGAGTCTTGTCCTTAGTGGTGTGCTATTTCCATCTCCTGTGCTTTGGAAGAGAACAGACATTTGGGGATCTGTGTTCCTCAAGATCCTCCATATTTTCCCATTTCCACACTGACAGACTTCACATTCACATGTCTCTCAGCTACAAGAGATGCACTTCTCCCTGACAGAATAATGGAGTTTGTTTACTGAACACAGATGTTCTCTTAACCCTCATTCAAATTTTAATAAATTAAATCCCCTTTTGTTAGAATGAATGCTCTAACACAATATTCATTCTGGGGTAAAATGCTTATCAGAGAAGAAGGAGTCAAAAAAGAGGCATGAACTTTCACTAACTCTCCATTTTCCATAAACCACCTTTGCGGACTTCAAAAATGAACCTATGGCTCTGCAATATTGACTGCTAAGAGAATGAGCAGACTAATTGAGAGAAGATTTTTTAAATTACATATATATATATATATATATAATAAAGGACTTATATGCAGAAAATTAAAAAAAAAACACTGTAAAGGAATAACAAACAACCTGATTTAAAAAATAGGCAAAAGATCTGATCAGACACTGCCAAAGAAATATATGGTTGAAAAAACATAAGTTGGAGAAATGACAGTCTCTTTAATGAATGGTGCTGGGAAAACTGGAAATCTGTATGCAGTAGAATGAAACTCAATCTTTATCTCTTGCCCTGCACAAAACTCAACTCAAAGTGGATCAAAGACATAGAAATTAGACCAGAAACACTGCACCTACTAGAAGAAAAGTTAGTTCCAACACGCCAACATGTTGGCTCAGGAATTGACTTCCTAAACAAGATGTCCAAAGTGCAAGAAGTAAAAGGAAAAATCAATAAATGGGATGGGATCAAATAAAAACTTCCTCACAGCAAAGGAAACAATTAAGAACATGAATTGAGAACCTACAGAATGGGAAAAATCTTTGCCACCTGCACCTCAGACAGGGCATTAATATCCAGGATAAATAAAGGACTTTAAAAAATTAACCTCCCCCCAAAACCCCCATCAAATAACAATCAATAAATGGGCAAAAAAAACTAAATAGACAATTCTCAAATGAAGAAACACAAATGGACAACAAATACATGAAAAAATTCTCAGCATTTCTAGCAATTAGAGAAATGTAAATTAAAACTGCACTGAGATTTCACGTCACTCCAGTTAGAATGGAAATAACCAAGAATACAAGCAACAATAAATGTTGGTGAGAATGTGGGGAAATGGGTACACTTATACATTGTTGATGGGACTGCAAACTGGTACAACCACTCTGGAAAGCAGTATGGAAATTCCTCAAAAGACTAGAAAAGGATCCACCATTTGACCCAGCTATCCCACTCTTCAGTATATATGTTCATAGCAGCACAATTCACAATAGCTAACCAACATGGCCCTTCAACTGCCAAATGGTTAAAGGAATTGTGGCATATACACACTGTGGAGTATTCTCGGCCATAGGGAAAAATGCTGTTATGTCATTTGCTGGCAAATGAATGAAACTGGAAGCCATCATGCTAAGTGAAATATGCCAGTCTCAAAAAACCAAAGGTCAAGTGTTCTCTCTGATATGTGGAAGCTAACCCAAAATAAGGAAAGGAACAGAAGAAAAGTCAAAGGGGAAGAAAAGGAGGAAGGAGGAATGAAATTGGGAAAATTAATGGAAGGAATCAGACTTTACTTGCTCATGTCCACATATGAATATATCATAGTGAACCTCATCAATATATACATCAACAAGTCACTTAAAATGCTATTTAATAAAAACAGATTAGTATCAAGAAGAGAAAGGAGGTTGGTGGAGGGATACTGGGGACTGGATTAGAACAAGTATAATGCATGCTTTTATAAACAATATTAATGGTTAATCCTATTGTCAAATATGTCTGAAAATAAAAGGTTGTAGAAGGAAGGGAGGGGAAGGGGAAATGCTGGACCTGAGTTAGAACAACATACACTCTAAGTTTTTAATAAGTATGTCACTATATATATTATTGTCACATATAGTAATAATGTTCTTCATAGATATAAGAATTATGTCACTAGATGTGGTTATATTAGAATAAATATATACACTAGAAAGAGAGGCAAGGGACCAGGGGACGTGAGGAGAGAGATGAGTAGTGCTGGGTGGGGGGATGTTGGCCAAATTATCTTGTGTTATTGTGTACATGTAATAATATGTGAAAATAGATGCCATCATTATGTACAATGATAATGCACCAAAAAAAAAGAAATATATGGTTGACAAATAAGCATATGAGATGATGCTTGATGTCATTAGTCATTAAGTATAGGCAAACTAAAGAAAAGAACTGATCATAGCAAATGTTGACGAGGGCATAGAGAAACCAGAATTCTCATACATTGCTAGTGGCAGTGTCAAAAGGTTCAGGTATGTTGGAAAACAATTTGGCAGTTTCTTATAAAGTTAAATGTATACTGTGCATACCAAACTAGCAATCTTACTCTTTAAGCATTTACCATAAAAATAAAAACTTATATTCACATAAAAGCCTGAATGGGGCTCTTCCTAATAGCTTTATTTATAATTTCAAGAACTGGAAAGAGTTCAAAATATCTCTCATCTGTGAAATAGCCATAATTGAATATAATACAGCTATAAAAAAAGAGCAGACTGATGATACATGCAACAGCATGTATGACTCTCAGTTGTACTATGCTTGTGACAGAAACCACATTTAAGAGGCAGAATATAATTCTGCATATGTGGCAGTTGTTCAAAGAAAAGCTATGGGGACAGAGAACAGATAGGTGGTTGCCAGAGGCTGGACATAGAGGAACGGATTGGCTAAATGAGGTCATGGGAGGATTTTTTTTCCTGATAATGAAAAGGTTCTATCTCTTGCTTGTAGTGGGAGCTCTATATGATCATGATCATGTTTGTCAATTAAGAACTATAAACTAACAAGAGTGAATTTTACTACCTGTATATTAAAACTTAATTTAAAAAGTGTGGCTTCTTTCTTCTTATTTACCAAATGCAGTGTTTTTGAAAAATAAAGCCATTTTAATTTTTTTTTTTTTTGCATTGTGAGTCTTAGCCAAAAATATTTCTAATAATAGCTGGATGAAATTTCCAGACAGTTTAGTCTGTTCCGGCTGCTGTAACAAAATGCTCATATGCGGTGTGACTTAGAGACAAAAGAAATTCGTTCATTCAGTGCTGGAGATTGGGACATCAGAGAACAGGTCTTGGATTGATGAAGGCCTTCTTCCAGTCAGGAGGTCAACATATAGGTTTTCTGGGAGACATAAACATCTAATCCATTGCACAGACTAGCCATTCTGATCTTTCTCTCTTATCTCGTCTCTCAAGGACTTCTTTCTCTTTAGAGTTCCCCAGTGTGTAGACCTGATTCTAACTTTCAAGATTATAGTCACTTATTTAGAATGTTTCAGAGTCTTCACTGGTTTTTCCATACATGAATATAGTACAAAGCCAATGGCCAGAACCTTGCTGTGATTTTTTTAATTACATATCCTTGAACCCTAGCCTCAGTTTGGAGAGGGCTTAGAAATGATGAAATGCACACAAATTAAAAATGTCTGGTATGACCACATTTTCCTGGTACTTTATAGAATCGTGAGGTTTTAAAAACCACCAGTCCAGATCAGATTTTCCTTGTTTGTCGATGAATATGGAATGTGGGATGGAATCACAGGATCACAGAATGTTCGAGCTGGAAGACTCTTAGAGTTCATCTAGTCCAATTCTTTATTTTACAGAATCAAAAGCTTCATTGCCTGTTGGCCATTATCTGGTAACTTCAGGCACTCTCTGATCTTACATTCCTTGGGCTCTATCCAGACCCAGGTCTAAGATACGCTGTGCTCCTAGAGAAGTGCATTCCACTTGGATAAAGCAAAACAAAACAAAAGCCCAGTCACCTATTCTACTAGCAGACAGGAGTATAAATATGCAGTTCCAAGGGTGCATCAGCAATCAGCTATGCTGTGGTTCAGTAAAATAAGGCTTATTTAAGCAGCCCTTGGGTTTCCTCTAAGGTGATGCAGTATTTGGGTTCCCTCGAGGATTCTGGCAGTCTAGTATGAAGGACATGTGATGATCTATTTTATTTTATTGTATTATATTCGTGGACATTTATCTGTAGTTCAGGCTAAAGTCTTATTTAAAATAAAAACAAAAACAGAAACAAAAAAAAAAAAAACCTCCCTTCAAGGTTGGTTTACCTCATTCGTCCTTAGAAGTTCAGTGCTCTCTCAAAGGAAAAACGTGAGTTTAAGTTTTCTGCTGTTATTGGCTTCTCAAGACTAAAATCACAAGAATAAAGTTTGGGGCAGAACTGCAGAGACTCTGAGACTGGTGTTCTCACTCCTGAGGGTGGGCAGGGATACTTGAGATTCAGCTTCAGCTGCAGGAAAAGAAGGCTACCCAGCTTAGCTGCTCATTTCCCTACCTCCTCCACGACTTTGAGAAGCTTCCGGGCCCTCAGTTTATTTATCATTTTGATTAATTTCATTGCAATGGCATCTCTCAAGCATGAAGCGTTCACTTTTAACTTACACATATCTCTTAAGAGAGTCAAATGTGGGACTGGGTCCAGTTTCTGCTCTTATGCTTTGGGGACCAGCAAAGTCACTGTGTCTGTGGCACGGATCTCTGAATTGGCTGAAGTTCAGGAGCATGGGATCCCTCTGGTTCTTAAGAAAAACTTGTGTTTTGTGTCACTCTCTCTAAAATCTTGCCATGTTCCTTCATGGTATATGGAAGAGCTAAATTATTAAAGGGATTTGGGTTCTCAGTTTCCTTCCCTCCCTCCCTTTCTTCCTTCTTTCCTCCCTGCTCCTTGTTTTTTTAACAGAGAAAAAGAGAGTATTATTTTTTATTTTTTCATCTGGTTTTTGTCTTTCTTCCACTTATTGTGTCTGTGGTGCTGAGATTGCATCCCAGGCAAGCACTCTACTGCTGAGCCACTGCTCTAGCACCCTCCTTCCTCGTTTGAAAGTGTGGCTCTACTCCTTGTGTGAACTAGAAAAATTCTCTTTAGAACATGTGAGCTGGGAGAGCAAACACATCCTTAGGTGTGGCCTCATATTCTGAGTTTTTCCAAAGGAACTGTTTAATCTGATAAGTGAATGTGAGGAGAGGGACTCCTGTAGATTTTAACAGCATCTGTATAGAGACAGCAAGTCTACTATTGCTCTCTAACCTAACAGAGGGTCTCCAAGGACAAAGCCAGGGAACCTGCTTTGCCCAGCCTGGCTTGGAGCCTGTCTGTATCTTATTCCAGAGCAGTGAAACTTAGACCTGCTCTTGGGCTCCTGTGGCTTTCTGTGCTCACTCAGGCCTCTAACGTCTGTATTCCACATCCCATATCCCGGGCCTCGATGGGCATCAGCAGTTCTGGTTAACACTGCTTGTGAATAAGCCTCCCAAGTCACAAAATGAGCAGAAGTTCCATTAAGGGAACAGCATTTGCAATATTAGGCCAGTTCCCAAAACCACTTGGAATATATGTTGATTTATCCTTAGGAAAAACAAAAGCAAAAACAAGAAGCTGTTCATTAAACATTAAGATTATTAAAATGTTAAAGAGTAGCTATTCATTAACATGTTCACCTCCCTCTCAAACTCTTCAAAAGGAGTGATATTTATACCCCGGCAGGATTTGCTTGGATGTAAGGAACGCTATCTAATGAAAATCCCATGCTGCCGGCTGAGCCGGAGGATCATTGTGAGTGGCTCAGACCCAGCCCTTCAAGGCAGGGGACGGAGGATCATTGTGAGTGGCTCAGACCCAGCCCTTCAAGGCAGGGGACGGACACCATGGTGCTTGGTTTGCGGTGGAATATCTGGAAAAAGCATTGGTTACATTTTTGTAACCCTTGGCTAATGAGTCCCAGTCGGCAGGGCCTGAGTTGAACACCACACAGGCAGCAGACCATCAGCTTGCTTCTCGTGAGTGCAAAGATGTTATGGAATCTGTTCCTGTCTTTTCATGCAAACTGGCAGCTAATTTCCCCCTAATTAGTTACAACACTGTTTAGAGAAAGCATAGGATTTTGTTATTTTCTTAAACAAAACTGTGCCGGAATCCCAAGTATGAGATTATTTTCTAAGTATGTGATATTTTCTTTAGAAAGCAGGCTTGAAGGTCAGGGATTTTTTTTTTTTTGGTGGACTTTTACATGTGTTCTCAGTATTTCTTGTTGGAAAGTGTCATGACAGAAGGATGTGCTTCATCTCCTGGCCCTACCCTTATTTTTTAATAACTAACAACTATTTGGTATTTTGAAGTTTGCAAACAGTTTGAATACGCAGAAGCTGAAGTGGAAGTTCTTAGTAGGATTACAGAATAAAAGAAAATCACAGAGAAAACTTCAGCATATAATTGTTTGAAAGCGTTTTTTAGGAGTCTAGCATTTCCCAAATCGTGTGGCATAGAATATTAGTTCTGGGAAAATAAGGTTTAAAAATCAAATAAATGTGGAAAACATGGACTGTTAATTCTCCCCCTAGGTATCCACAGTTCATGTTAACATTTTTTTTATGGTTTGGATATGAGGTGTCCCCCAAAAGCTCCTATGTTAACAGGAATGTTCAGAGGTGATATTAGATTATGAGAGCTGTCACCTAATCAGTCCATCCTATATTAAAGGACTACTGTGCCGTGTGGTAACTCTGGGCCTGTGGGACATGGCTGGAGGAGGTTGGTCGTTACATAATTTGCTAAGGTTTGTGAAGTTCTTTCTCCTTGACTCACTTGCAGATCTGTGACTGGGCCATAGTTTTGATTTGCCAAGTCATTCTCCAGAATCTAATGATCATTCCACAGACTTAGAAGAGGCAACAACAAGCTGTGTTTGGCTCACAGAAGGAACTGTTGAAGACTGAGGTGTGTCTGAGCACCTGCATCTGAGGGGAGGCTTGTTCTGCTGCCACAGGTGAATGACCACCAGGTTGCCTGCAAGGCCAACTCAGGGCAAGTCAGGGAGGCAGTGAAACATGCCTTCAGAACACAGTGTCCTTTTGTTTTTTTCATTTTGTTTTTTAAATACTTGACATAATTACATATTTTTTCTTCTGACTCCTATTGCTTTCTAATAAAAATTCTGCTCTGATAACTTTTATACTACAGTGTGTAAATGACTGATGACTATAATTAAAGTGTTTTGTGCCACACAAGGATTTACATTTTACCCTAAACTCTATGCTAAAACTAATAATACTCCAAGAGTGCATCTTGAGGTAAGTGAGGTGAGTGGGAGAGAATACAACTGTATGTAGAATCTGAAAACCATATCAGATAGATTCATACCTATTTCATGTTTGAATAAGGATAGTCTGGGCTCCCAAAATATATGTGGCTAATCCAACCCAATATAGTATACATGCCTTGACCTTTTCAGATTTCTTATAAAGCATCTCCTTTGAAGGATAGGGTAGCCTAGTTGGGTCCCTAAGGAGTGGTGTGATTTGCTTCTTCATATAACATCTCTGCTTCTGCTGCTCAAGGAGGTGGGAGGGCATTCTCAGTATTGCTCTGTCATATACTTAACAATTCCTTCACAGTGAGTCATGGTCACCTACTAGATCTAGAAAAACAGAGATTGCTAAATAATGGCTTTTACATTCAAAGAATTTCCCTACAAGAGATGCATATAAAAGGATAATGATGGCTTGCTAATTTCTATGATGAAAATAAATGCCGGCAATATGGGAGTGGATTTTCCCATCAAGGAGTTTTGAATTGTTTTTACAAAGTTAATTCAATCTGATAAGCGCTTCTATAGAACTCAAATTTGTACTGCCCTTCAGGCCCTAAATTTAGGCTAAAGTCACAGGTGGTGCTTAAAACATAGATGAGTTCCCAGCATGATGTGGTTGGTGTACAAGATGCTAAAACCCTTCACTACCCCTTGCTCCACTCCCTGTCCCTGCCATCATAAATGGCATAAACTTTTAAGGTGATGTTTGTATTTATGTTGGTTTCAATTCTTTTGTCAGAAAGAGGTTAACACAGTAACTTAGGAAAAACTGAATTTTAAAGATATTATAAATTTCCTGGATGACCAGAAACTTCTGAGTAACATGCAAAAGGAAAGAAAAGTTTATTTTATTTTTAACCAAAAAGCACTTAATGAGAGCATTAGATCCTGACAACTGAATTATTTTCTTCTAAGCTAATTCATGCTACGAAGTTTCCAGCATATTGGCCAAGCACATCTTTAGAAGTGGAGATGGGAGGAATCATGTTGACTTGCTTCAAGGGGGTCTGTGAAGTATCTCAGCTCTGCAAAACTTTGGATGCGGAATGCTGGTTTTAAACAGTGACCCTGGGAGTTGTGCAATTTGGAGACAGTATCTGGTTCACAAATGACTTGGTTCACTCTTTCTTTCCTTCCATCTACAATTGCTTGAACTCATAGAGTGAAAGGTTAAAAAGAATTCCAGAGCTATAAAGGACCTGGATGCCTCCTCTGAGCATCAGGGGTGAAGCAGTTCATTGATCAGCTCTTGAAGCAGACATATTTAAGTTTGAATCGTGGCTCTGTGCTTCACTAGGTGTAAAATCTATGAAATGAATAAAATAACAACATGACATTTAACGAAACCATGCAGGCTAACCACTTGGAATCTGGTGAAATATAAACATTCAAATGTTAATTATTATTATAATCTTATCTTCTATTCCTCCATTTGAAAATTAATTTAAAACCCAGTGATGTGCCATGAATTGTCTAAATTCTTATAATTGGTTAATAACAGTCAGAAATAAATTAATGTTGGCCTTACCAGAGCTCTAGGATTTGCCAAATTGAATTTTATATTTTAAGCAACCTTTGAACACCCATAGAGTAAGGCTCCATGTGGTCCTTCTGCAATTCATTTTCACCCTTAAACCATGACATACTTTTTTCATGCATTTCAATCGTTGGTATTGATTCTTTGAGCCATTAGTTTTAACATTCTGCTTTTCAAAGTCTGTTATCTAGAGAGCTAAATACACAGTGAATCATGCCTTTAACTCAGCCCAGATCCCCTTAGATCTCTTTTACCACTTGTGTCTATGACATTACTCTCTTCTGTTTGTTCCATTTTCTTCTAAGGGTATCCTCTTGAAATGCTTCTGGAGTCCTAGATGTGCAGGTGGACAGCAGCATGCAGGGTTTTATGTTCTTTAAAAAATATCCAAGCCTTAAGCCCAAAAGGTGTTGGGTGGGAATACAAAAACCGAGTTCCTGTGACGCTGAAATGTAGTTTATATCACAGGTCTCCCTTTGGGAATCCAGCTGAAGCTAGGAATTTGATATTCCATGTTAGCTTGGCTGATTCTCCTTCTGTGTCTCACTTCTCTGCTGGGCAGTGTGAGTCCTCGTATCAGGGTCTGCTTCTAGAACTCCCAGCCTAAGACACCTGTGTATGCTTTTGTTGACTACTATAGCAAAATAAGGAGTATTTATGAAAAAGCCACCCTCAGTTTTACATATACACTTCCTATAACAGAAATTGTTTAGGGGATAGAATGTCTTGCTATTTCAGTGAGATGTCATATGCAAAGGTTCTTTGTACATGGTGCATGCTACAGAAATGTGAATATGATTCCTCATATTTTATGCCCTTTGCTGTTATTTTGAGTTATAGAAGAGAAATCTGGTCTGTAGAATATATATCTCTATCTCCATGTCTTGCCTTTGCACTGCATGGGAGTTTCCTTTCCCATTTATGACATGAAATTCCTCTGAAGACCCTTGCACTAATTGTCTCAGGTCAGGAAGTGGAGTTCTTAGAGTGAAGGATGCAGGGCTAGGATGCTTGGTGCACCCAAGGCCAGGTGTAGAATGTGTCACAGGTAGAAGGTTATACTTTCTCTATACTATCTGATATGCCTTTATTCTCTAAGTTATAAAAGGTTTTAGTATAGAAAGTATTTAAAATCTTTACTTCATTATAATTTTTCTCTGGCTTTTCCCCTCATCTTTAGGAAAGGGGAGAATTTAGCTCTTAATTTGCAAGTAAATACCCACAAAATAAATAAGCTTACTATAACTAAGAATGTTCCTATATTACATGTGTTGATAGAAAACTTTAGTTCAATATTTCCTCCTGATGCTCACATATCATGATTTCAATAGAAAATATTTTCTCTTAAAAGTCCAAAAGAAGTTCAAATGCTTGTTTTTTTTTCCCATTGGTTCTCTGTGTTACTGCTACACCTACATCTTCTGTCACTGCATGTGTAGTGGTTTTATCAATTCTTGTCTGCCAAGACTGAGACTTCCCAACTTCAGGCTTTGCTGGGCCAGTATCTGCCCTCTAGTCCCACAACCCACCATGTATTTTTGAATTATAAAGATGCTTGTGATATCCCATGCAGGAGTGGATGCTGAAACCCTCACATAGTCATCTTGCTTCTATGTTATATAGAGTCTATAGCTTGCAACCAGTGACAGAGCTCAAGGGAGGGCTTTTAAACGCCCCATCTACCATAGACAAGACCTCCAGATGGCAGAGATTCTGACAGAGAATCTGAGGGTAAACACTTTATCTCCCAGATTAGGATTCACCTCTGGTTAGTTAAGAACATTATGCCAGCCAGCAACAAACTGGGGAAACCACAACAAGATGCCATTGCTATGAGGTCCTGGGTATGGTCCCAGCAGTGCCCAGCTATATGGTTTTGGGGTGAGATCACTGGGTGTATGACACTAGCACTCAGCATACAACAGAGCCCTAGCCTAGTGCAAAAGGTTTTTCTTTCATTCCTTGCTTAGTGTTTACTAAATTGTAAACTCTGAATTTGAACTTGAATGATTGTTATACTTGTTTGTAGTAAACCGAAATGAGAAGTTCTGAGTAATTAATTTGGTGCTGATAAAAAATTCAATTTTGAAATGAATTATTGTTATTTTAGTGGAAAATATGAGGAATAAAATTATTTTATGACAACCCTGGTCTGTCTTTTCTCTCATTTTGAACTTGCAATTCAGGCTTTAGCTTTCATTCAGTATACATTGCCAAAATGTAGTAACTGTGCATGAATAACTCAGAGTAGTGTACATTTGCGTGTGTGTTTGTGTGTGTGTATGTGTATCAATCATCCTGTTTTATGCAAAGTTTTGTAAGACCTCAGTGTGTATCTTGCTGCTGAGCTCATGATGCTTCAGAGCCAGTTTGGGTATGCTGTGACTTAGGTTTCTCACTACATCCAACTAGATTCTTATTCTGTACAACTGCTCAGAATTGAATGTTTAGGAGAGTGCAAATGCTACGAACACTGCTTGGATAGGCTTGCCTCTCAGCCTCTAGGCATCCTGGAATCCTAAGAAAGGACTTTTGAACTGAATGATCAGATTTTATTGAATTAGGTTCTGGTTTCTTGAGGAATAACCTCATCTGAATTATATTTGCTATAAGCAATGCAACTGATACCCTTTGGACATGCCCACCAGCTGTAGGCCATATGCTCTCGGCTGTTAGGTAAGTCAGGGTTGAAATATCACATTCCCCCACTGCTGTGTTTAGATGAGTGTACCTCAAAGGTCTGTATGTAAAGGTTTGGTCCCCAGGGTGGTGGTTCTGTGAAACTTTAAGAGGCAGGGCCTACTGAGAGGTCTTCAAGTCACTAGGGGCATGTAAGATTGTGGGGCCCCAGTCCTTTCCTGTCTGTCCGTTTCTCTTTGTCTGAGTGGTTTTCTCTGACACACGCTTTCTACCTTAATATTCAGCACCCTCACCAGATGCCTAAAGTGATGGGGCCACCCAATCTTAGATTGGAGCTTCCAGAACTGTAAGCCAAAAACCCTTTTCTCTTTATAAGTTAATCACCTCAGAACTTTTTATTGTAGTATCAGGAAGCTCACTAAAACACCCACTGAATCATACCTGGCTCCAAGTTCTTGGCACAGAACTTGACTAATTAATTAGAGAGAAGTGTGATGGTCAAGGCACTGTTATTATTTGTGTACCATTGTGGGCAATCTAAATTCATAAGCCCAAATGTAACCAATTCACCCTTTCTTATAATTTTTCATCCATGTTTGCAGGAAATTTTTATGTGTTTCATCTAAAGGTCCAAAGCCACATAACCTTGCCTCATCTATTCTTCTTGTTCAACATAATTGTGTCAGGAAACTGCTTGAAAGACAAGTCAATAGAACATATGCTTGCTTCTACATGTGGGTCTAAATCCGAGACATCGTGCTTTGTGGGTAGGCTTCAGAGAAGGGAGGGCCTCTCTTCTGAATCCAGGAAAGACGAAACCTAGAAAGAAAGCTGGTTGTCCATATGCTTTTACTCAGACTTAGTGGCATCATTGTGTCATCAACAGCTCAGCCCACTGCTGTTTCTGCTTAGTAAGGTGTTGAGGGATGCAGAGGGCAAGGATGCAAGTGTGTCCTTGATGCTAGGAAACCTGATATCTAGTTGGAATTTTTCCTTTTTTTGGTCCTGGGGATTGAACCCAGCAGTGCTTAAGTACTGAGCAACATTCCCAGCCTGCTTTTTATTTATTTAAAGACTAAGTTGCTCTTAGGGCTTTGCTGTGTTGCTGAGACTGACTTTGAACATGTGATCCTCCTGCCTCAGTGTACCAAGTTGATGGGATTATAGGTGCATGCCACGAGGCCAGCTCTAGTTGGACTTTTTATGTGACCTTCCAGCACAAGGAGTTTCCCTTGAATGAAATGAAGGTGCTGGACACCCACCCTCATACAGGATGAAGGTAGGATAATAGAGAAAGGTAAACTCATTTGGGCTCACATTCTGGATTCAACATTTGTAGCTCTTAAACCTTGAGCCACTTTCCCAGTATCTTTAAAATGAGACAATACTTGTATAGATACTAGGATTAAGGTTTAAGAGTGGTATATGGAGAGCAACAACTTTTTCATAGGTACCTGAAAAGTAGTAGCTATTATCATCATCAGCCATTCCATTATATGTGTGTTATAAAATACCACGCATTCATTCCTCTGAATGCCTGTGTTTTGGATAATGGATTCTTCTTTTACATCAATATCTCCTGTTATCTTTATAGAGAGGTGCATGTAAAAACAATTTTAAATTCAGTTCTTTTGCCTCTTTATTATTTGAAGTGTAGGAGAGCCAATATTTTTTGAACTCATGTTGTGTTTACTAAGTCGATTCTATGCCAGACAGTGGGCCACTTGCTAGGAATACAAAGAAGATTGAGGGCCTCCATCTGCCAAGTGCTCTTAATTCTGATGGGAAGGGAGACAGAGACAGAAACAGAACACTTCAATGCAATTTGATCAGTGCTCTACACGGGGTGTGGTAGATACTGTTAGTTGCCTCCCCAGTAACAGTTCTTTCTTTGTAGTTGACAGAACCCTGATTTTGTTCAGGCTTGCAGGGTGTCCAGATAAATTCTCACCTCCATGTGCTCCCTTCATGCCATGTGTGGCTGTATGACAGAGAACTGACTAGTTAGGACATCCATAGAGGTTTTATAGGAATTTCTACCAAGTTGCCACTCTGTTACATGGGGATTATCACAAGGGACACCATTCCTCTCCATTTTTCGTGTTTTGAACCTAAGCACAATAGCCAGGTATGCAGCAGCCATCTCATGACTGTGAATGAGACAGCCTGAGAGAAAATGTAAAGCAATTTTAGAGATGTTTCCAAGATGCCTCTGACTTACTGAATCAATGCCAGTTTCCAAGTAGGTTCAAAATCTTGTAATGTCAGAAAACTACACTTGCATTTGTTTCAGCTTTTGTAGGACATATTTTTTCTGCTATTAATAGCCAAAGATATCCCTAAATGATACGCTCCTATAAGCAAAGAGGTGGTATTCGCATGTAATTCTAAGTAGCTGAGAGGAGGTACAGGCATTCGTCAGAAAATCTGCCCTCTGGTGGATGGGAAGAGTGCTGGAGAAGCAGCCTGACATTTGTCAAAGAGGAGCTTCTCATCCATTACCTATGGTTTGGAACACTACTTAGACTGCAATAGAAAGTGACAAAAAGAAAAAAAAAAAACTTCGATGAACCTGTCTCTTGGGACGTTCCAGTCCATTTGAAGACACGTTCCCATAAAGTCTTCCATCTAATTAGTCGCATTCACCTTAGTGACCCTGTGTACTGAGGGGCCTCAGTCAGGAATTTGAGGGTTCCCTCTGACTTAGGACACACCAGAACCCTCTACAGTCCACGTTTCAGGTTAAAACCTTGCCACATTTTCCAGAAGCAAGGCCTTGGAAACCTCGACTGTGGCCAGATTCACAGATATGCAGCTGCCAAGACTAACAGACTGGTAGACAGTCTTTTTGCTGCCCTCCCAAACTCCCAAAGAGATACCTGCTTTTTCCTGTAATTCGCTTTTCTCTTTCGCTTTGTTTTGCCCTTTTCTTTTTCAGGCACAAGTTGAGTCTCACACATGACTTTGGGGAAAATAACTGCTTGTTCTCAAACATGTTATTGGGAGACACATTCCTGTTCCCTCCCTTCCTCCTGCACAGTGCCTGGCTTGCTTACCCTGTCTCCAGGAGATCTTGACTTTGCAGCCTCCCTCTGCGAGTCCCTGTACCTTCCAGCAGTCCTGCCAGAAGCCTGGGCTGCTGGCGTTTACATTCTTCTAAGTAGCTTGGCAAATAGGCGCCTTTGCCTCTCTGTTCTGAAGCCTGACTTTTAATTGCTGGGCTGAAGGGAGCATTCAGTTTCCTGCAGATGAACCCATACCTCTTAGGGAACACTTCCATCCACCCCTTCCTACCATGCCATTCTGTAATCACCTAGGATGGCTCAGGGCACTGAACAGCCACGCAGTGGGCTGGTTTGAACTAGAGCCCTGTTCCTGGGGAGGTGAGTCAGCATTAGTTGGGCACCCACTGGGCATGAGTTGACACTGAGAGCTGGAAAAGAAACCGTAGGGCACCCATGGAATTGCTGTGTTTAGGACCCAAAATAATAACAGTTTGAATTTCCAAGATTAGCATTGATGGATTCAAGGTAAGTGAAGAGACTAGGGACTGTCAGCAAACACTTAGGGAAAGTCAATACAGATTTTGTCAGGAACAAAGTAACCATTGCAATAAAAAGCAAGTGCCATCTAATATTCAGAAAATACCATGCACGTGTTAGAATGCGATCTTATCTAAGAGTTTTCAGGACCCCAAAGCAGTTGGAAATTGCAGCTAACATTCCAACCTCTGCTCTAAACTTGCTTTATGCATATTTTTGAGTCTTAGTTTCTTCACTTATAACTTGGGGATGAATATATAAGTTCTTACAAGGTTGTTTTGAAATATTCCTCACACATTTATTTTCTTTTAAAATTTCTATTTATTTTTTT